>WNWK01030344.1:0-23586 GCA_009830355.1 Cherax destructor
AAATCCCATTTATTTCTCCCCACTGAAACTCTCCTACCTTCAGCTTTGTCTCACTTAAAGCCAGGACATCCAGCTTTTTTTCATTCATAACATCTACAATCATCTCTTTCTTATCATTCGCACAACATCCACACACATTCAAACATCCCACTTTGACGGTTTTCTTCTTCTTCTTTAGTAAGCTATACAGGAAAAGGGGTTACTAGCCCATTGTTCCGGCATTTTAGTTGACTTTTACAACACGCATGGCTTACAAAGGAAAGATTCTTATTCCACTTCCCCATGGATATGAAAGGGAAAAGCAATAAGAACAAGAACTATTAAGATAAAATCAAAAAAAACTCAGATGAGTGTGTATACATAAACGTGTACATGTTTGGTAGTGTGACCTAAGTGTAAGTAGAAGTAGCAAGACGTACCTGAAATCTTGCATGTTTATGAGACAGAAAAAAGACACCAGCAATCCTACCATCATGTAAACAGTTTCAGGTTTCTGTTTCACAGTCACGTGGCAGGATGGTAGTACCCCTCCCTGGGTGGTTTACTGTCATACTAACTATATATATAATATATATATATATATATATATATATATATATATATATATATATATATATATATATATATATATATATATATATATATGTCTTGCCATTAGGTAAAACTTGATTTTGGCTAAATAGCAAACTCATCTTGCATATAAGACAAGTGAATATATTTAGTGTTGCAATATTAACATAATCATTCTGAACTACTAAAAATATATTTTATTGTGTTTGTTTATTATTAAATAAATGTTAACGATCTAAAATATAGTTAGTAGGAGTTAGCTAATTAAATTGTCTCTTGTTGTAATAAGGTTAGTAGGTTTTCAAAGTTTCTCTTGGTACAAAATTATAAATTCTTACATTAACATAAACGAAAAAATATATCTTTAAACGTATAAGAGAAACTTTTAGAAAGGACTAAATTTGAGATGAGTTTGTTAATTGACCAGTTTTACCTAATCGGCACGACATATATATATATATATATATATATATATATATATATATATATATATATATATATATATATATATATATATTATATAATATATATATATATAATATGTCGTGCCGATTAGGTAAAACTTGCTATTTTGGCTTAAATAGCAAGGATCTTCTTGCCATATAAGACAAGCGAAATTTTTTATGCAATAATTGCAAAATCATTCTGAACCTAACGAAAAAATATATTTCATTGTTTATTATTAAATTAAAAGTTAACGTATCTAAAATATATTTAGTTTGTTAGCTAAATTAAATTGCGCTTGTTGTATTAAGGTTAGTAGGTTTTCATTGTTTATTATTAAATTAAAGTTAACGTATCTAAAATATATTTAGTTTGGTTAGGCTAAATTAAATTGCGCTTGTTGTAATAAGGTTAGGTAGGTTTTCAAAGTACAAAATTATAAATTCTTACACTAACATAAATTAAAAAAATATGTCTTTAAACGTATAAGAGAAAATTTTAGAAAGGACTTAATTTTAGATGAGTTCTTGCTAATTGACCAGTTTTACCTAATCGGCACGAGATATATATATATATATATATATATATATATATATATATATATATGTCGTGCCGATTAGGTAAAACTGGTCAATTAGCAAGAACTCATCTAAAATTAGGTCCTTTCTAAAATTTTCTCTTATACGTTTAACGATATATTTTTTTCATTGATGTTAAAGTAAGAATTTATAATTTTGTACCAAGAGAAACTTTGAAAACCTACCTAACCTTATTACAACAAGCGCAATTTAATTTAGCCTAACCCAACTAAATATATTTTAGATACGTTAACATTAATTTAATAATAAACAAACACAATGAAATATATTTTTTCCTTATGTTCAGAATGATTTTGGCGAAATTATTGCATACACAAATTTTCACTTATCTTATATGGCAAGGTGACGCGTTGCTATTTAAGCCAAAATCGCAAGTTTTACCTAATCGGCACGACATATATAATATATATATATATATATATATATATATATATATATATATATATATATATATATATATATATATATATATATATATATATATATATATATATATATATATATATATTGCTAGAATTCGCAAGAGCAGGCGAAATATTCACAAACACTGATCTCTGGCCGACGGAGACTCGACCCTACGAACCTTGAGACAGGAACGCAGTGCTTTACCGACCGTACCACACTGGACCAATACCTTGGCATCCAGCTCACGCTAGCCGTTGATCCAAGGCACCCAGCTTTCAGGCAGGTGGCTTACAGCTTTTCATCTCATCCCCTGCATGCATCGACACAACTAGAGATTTTTACAATGCTAGAATTCGCAAGAGCAGGCGAAATATTCACAAACACTGAAAGCTGGGTGCCTTGGATCAACGTCTAGCGTGAGCTGGATGCCTAGGTATTGGTCCAGTGTGGTACGGTCGGTAAAGCACTGCGTTCCTGTCACAAGGTTCGTAGGGTCGAGTCTCCGTCGGCCAGAGATCAGTGTTTTTTATATATATATATATATATATATATATATATATATATATATATATATATATATATATATATATATATATATATATATATATATATATATATATGCAAAAAGATCACAGTAAACAGGTGATATCAAAATATGCAAGACAACCACTATGAAAAATATAGAGGAATTCCAACAAGCGCTTTCGTACTACTTCAATTATCATTATATATATATATATATATATATATATATATATATATATATATATATATATATATATATATATATATTCATTGTGTTTGTTTTATTAATAAATTAATGTTAACGTATCTAAAATATATTTAGTTGGGTTAGGCTAAATTAAATTGCGCTTGTTATAATAACTTAGGTAGGTTTTCAAAGTTTCTTTTGGTACAAAATTATAAATTCTTACATTAACATAAATGAAAAAAAATATATCTTTAAACGTATAGGAGAACATTTTAGAAAGGACCTAATTGTAGATGAGTTCTTGCTAATTGACCAGTTTTACCTAATCGGCACGACATATATATATTTATAGGTTGGTAGACAGCAACCACCCAGGGAGGTACTACCACCCAGGGAGGTACTACCACCCAGGGAGGTACTACCAGCCAGGGAGGTACTACCACTCAGGGAGGTACTACCACCCAGGGAGGTACTACCATCAATGTCACTGTCTATGTTGCCATCAATGTCACTGTCTATGTTGCCATCAACGTCACTGTCTATGTTGCCATCAACGTCACTGTCTATGTTGCCATCAACGTCACTGTCTATGCTGCCATCAATGTCACTGTCTATGCTGCCATCAATGTCACTGTCTATGCTGCCATCAATGTCACTGTCTATGTTGCCATCAATGTCACTGTCTATGCTGCCATCAATGTCACTGTCTATGCTGCCATCAATGTCACTGTCTATGCTGCCATCAATGTCACTCTCTATGCTGCCATCAATGTCACTGTCTATGTTGCCATCAATGTCACTGTCCATGCTGCCATCAATGTCACTGTCTATGCTGCCATCAATGTCACTCTATGCTGCCATCAATGTCACTGTCTATGCTGCCATCAATGTCACTGTCTATGCTGCCATCAATGTCACTGTCTATGCTGCCATCAATGTCACTGTCTATGCTGCCATCAATGTCACTGTCTATGCTGCCATCAATGTCACTGTTTATGCTGCTATCAATGTCACTGTCTATGCTGCCATCAATGTCACTGTTTATGCTGCCATCAATGTCACTGTCTATGCTGCCATCAATGTCACTGTCTATGCTGCCATCAATGTCACTGTCTATGCTGCCATCAATGTCACTGTTTATGCTGCCATCAAATGAATCTCTTTTAAATTTATGTTTAAGTGGAAGTTAATCTTTTGGATTTATTGTTCCCTTTCTCTGTTTGTCTTTTTCACATTCTTCAATTTTTGTTCATTTGTGTGTTATGTGTTCCTGCGCCTATGTTCATGTGTGCGTTATGTGTTCCTGTATCATCTGTTCATGTGTGTATTATGTGTTCCTCTGCCAACTGTTCATGTGTGTGTTCTCTGTTCGTGTGCCTTCTGTTTATGAGAGTGTTATATGTTCATAATGTGTGGAAGATAGCACACATTATGAACAGTGTTAGTGATGTTCTGTGTTTGTGATTGTGTTGTTCAGAAACTGTTGTTGATGATGATGATGTTGATGATGATGATGATGATGATGATGATGACAGTCAGTTAGTTAGTAGTTGTCAAACACACTAGTCGATAGACACTTCACCTGTTGTGGGGCGTGTGTGTGTGTGTGTGTGTGTGTGTGTGTGTGTGTGTGTGTGTGTGTGTGTGTGTGTGTGTGTGTGTGTGTGTGTGTGTGTGTGTGTGTGTGTGTGTGTGTGTTGTGTGTGTGTGTGTGTGTGTGTGTGTGTGTGTGTGTGTGTGTGTGTGTGTGTGTGTGTGTGTGTGTGTGAGTAAAACTTATTTTCAGAGCAGTCATTTAGAGTGACAGTTTTGTTAGGCGCCTCATACCCATCCTTTGGCTGGCAGTTATAATTACGTTATGGAGAAAAAATGTATTAAACTTGGAATCAGCGATCCAAATATCAGTGACATTAGGTAGGCCTATCTTTTGAAAATGGAGGAAGGTATGAATTTAACTCTAAGGATATTACAACCCATGTTAAACTATCTTCCGTCACCACTGAGAGCACTGTGCTACCACTGCTGTTTCTACCACTGCTGTTTCTACCACTGCTGTTTCTACCACTGCTGCTACATCCACCCTCTCTGCCACTGCTGTTATTTACATTTCAAACATCCGTGGGGAATGACTCACTCATCCAGAAGAAGCACTCATTCCCTTATCCATATAAAGTGAGTATTAGCAGCGTTACCACAACTCTCTCTCTCTCTCTCTCTCTCTCTCTCTCTCTCTCTCTCTCTCTCTCTCTCTCTCTCTCTCCCTTGTATCCATATATAACAAATTCACTTACAACCTCAGAAGATTGGTTGACTGAACTTAGACTCTAAAATATTTTTGACTACACGTCCCAGGTACAGATTTTAGGCCGTTGGTCTCAGGTCCCTGTCTCAAAGTACCAGGTTTTAGCTCTGGGGTCCCTTGTGCCAGGTATCAGGTCCCAGAATTTATGTCTAAAAAGCTAAGTCACAGCCTCAGTGTTACCAAATGATGGTGACATAAATGTCACTGCCCATAATATTGAAGGATGACCATAGGTGTTGATAAAGCTTTAATTGTTAATGTTATGTAACACCAGAAAGACATAAACATCCATAACGCTATACAAATAACACTAAACATAAACACAAACACATTTCTACACAGAGTAACAACAGATAAACATAGTATGTATAAATATTCATTGTATTAAGCAGAAAATCCCACTCTAAAAAATAAACAACTATTAAACATAAATAGTGGAATAAAATTTACAATGAGTGGCGTCTCCATGGTAGTCTGGCTAGACGAGTACTTCTTGTCTGGCTAGACGAGTACTTCTTGTCTGGCTAGACGAGTACTTCTTGTCTGGCTAGACGAGTACTTCTTGTCTGGCTAGACGAGTAATTCTTGTCTGGCTAGACGAGTACTTCTTGTCTGGCTAGACGAGTAATTCTTGTCTGGCTAGACGAGTACTTCTTGTCTGGCTGGTCTACGTTTCATAAGAACATAAGAACATAAGAAAGAAGGAACACTGCAGCAGGCCTACTGGCCCATGCGAGTCCTGGAAATTGTAATTATAAGGCGCAGATTTCTGTGTGTCCTCCCCTATAATTACACTTTGCTGTATATACTGATATTAAACACTTGTGTTCTAATATCATATATGGACAGTGCTCCTTGGATTGGCCGCTCTTGACAAGTTAAGTTCCTCTCTTGAGGAAATGCTGTGTTTGGGGTTCACAGCCCTCAACGTCCCCCTCAAGTGCTGTGTTTGGGGTTCACAGCCCTCAACGTCCCCCTCAAGTGCTGTGTTTGGGGTTCACAGCTCTCAACGTCCCCCTCAAACTTCCTTTCTTCGTTTACTGAAACATTTTTATAGCCGAGAATGTGATGGATTGTACAAGATATTACAGCATTTTTTTCCCAAAAAAAATGATAAATAAAAAAATATATATACATTTTATATTTATGTATTTATAGAAACATCAGTTATTCATGACTAGTTTCTGAGTTAACATTACTCTATCATTAGACTGTACAAAGTCATGGAAAATCAGTTATAAAGAAAGATAATAAATAAAATCTAGTAATAGAATAAGAGAGTTACTTTGTTTCTAGTATTTTATTTTTATTTTATTTATTTTTGAGATATTGGAACAAAGTAAAGCTCGTCCGTCCGTATTTAACACATCCCTTGTGTTACTTCATCCTATGTGGATATTGACGCCTGGTCTTTCCTGTGTAAAGAGGGTCACTGTTTTCCTGTGTAAAGAAGGTCACTGTCTTCCTGTGTAAAGAAGGTCACTGTCTTCCTGTGTAAAGAAGGTCACTGTCTTCCTGTGTAAAGAAGGTCACTGTCTTCTTGTGTAAAGAAGGTCACTGTCTTCCTGTGTAAAGAAGGTCACTATCTTCCTGTGTAAAGAAGGTCACTGTCTTCCTGTGTAAAGAAGGTCACTGTCTTCCTGTGTAAAGAAGGTCACTGTCTTCACCAAGGTTTTTCCATTCCCATGATTTCTCATCATGTGATGTTTTTTTTATATATTTTTTGAGAAACAATTGTCTATTACAGGAGATTATGGTAACTAAAAATTCGCTTTTCTCCTGCATGTCATTATGGAAGGCGATGATTAATTTATGTTTGGTGTTTTCTTTGTTAGTCGCTGGAGTTGTTTTATAAAAGTTTTTGCTTGACTTTGTGTTCACCTTCTTGGATGTAGTAGTCAGGATGCACCTCTGACCTGACCTGTGGGTTTATACTGGAAACTTCGTGCTATAAACAGCTTGGCCAGCAAATCCCTGAATATCTTTAGAGTAGACTAGATACAGTTCTTTTCTTAACTTAGAGTGACAGCTGAAATAACTGACACAAGTTGATGTGATGAAGGCTTACTGTAAACAGTGAGCTGGTTCTCATTTTCTTGGTAGAGCTCCTTGTCTTTCCCACTCTGGTATTCGTTGTTCTTCTCAGTGTTCTTCTTCAAGCAAGTTTGTTCTGGGCTTCATTACTTATTCTTGCTTTGTTACATTTTTCTGGGTATATACTTTCATTCCTTAGTTTCTCTTTCAGTTTCATCCTTTATTTGCGTGTCTGAGGTGCTGCCTTCTCCAGTGTATGTTTTTCTCGTTTGCTCCCTTCTCTAGTGTATACTACTGCTTGATATACTGTTGCTTTATATACTACTGCTTGATATACTGCTGCTTGATATACTACTGCTTGATATACTGCTGCTTGATATACTGCTGCTTGATATACTGTTGCTTAATATACTGCTGCTTGATATACTGCTGCTTGATATACTGCTGCTTGATATACTGCTGCTTGATATACTGCTGCTTGATATACTGTTGCTTGATATACTACTGCTTGATATACTGCTGCTTGATATACTGCTGCTTGATATACTGCTGCTTGATACACTACTGCTTGATATACTGCTGCTTGATATACTGTTGCTTGATATACTGCTGCTTGATACACTGCTGCTTGATATACTGCTGCTTGATATACTGTTGCTTGATATACTACTGCTTGATATACTGTTGCTTGATATACTGCTGCTTGATATACTGCTGCTTGATATAATGTTGCTTGATATACTGCTGCTTGATATACTGCTGCTTGATAAACTGCTGCTTGATATACTGCTGCTTGATATACTGTTGCTTGATATACTGTTGCTTGATATACTGCTGCTTGATATACTGTTGCTTGATATACTACTGCTTGATATACGGCTGCTTGATATACTGCTGCTTGATATACTGCTGCTTGATATACTACTGCTTGATATACTGCTGCTTGATATACTGTTGCTTGATATACTGTTGCTTGATACACTGCTGCTTGATATACTGCTGCTTGATATACTGTTGCTTGATATACTACTGCTTGATATACTGTTGCTTGATATACTGCTGCTTGATATACTGCTGCTTGATATAATGTTGCTTGATATACTGCTGCTTGATATACTGCTGCTTGATAAACTGCTGCTTGATATACTGCTGATTGATATACTGTTGCTTGATATACTGTTGCTTGATATACTGCTGATTGATATACTGTTGCTTGATATACTACTGCTTGATATACTGCTGCTTGATATACTGTTGCTTGATATACTGCTGCTTGATATACTGCAGCTTGATATACTGCTGCTTGATATACTGCTGCTTGATATACTGTTGCTTGATATACTGTTGCTTGATATACTGCTGCTTGATATACTACTGCTTGATATACTGTTGCTTGATATATTGCTGCTTGATATACTGCTGCTTGATATACTGCTGCTTGATATACTGCTGCTTGATATACTGTTGCTTGATATACTACTGCTTGTTATACTGCTGCTTGATATACTGTTGCTTGATATACTGCTGTTTGATATACTGCTGCTTGATATACTACTGTTTGATACACTGCTGCTTGATATACTACTGCTTGGTATACTGTTGTTTGTTATACTGCTGCTTGATATACTACTGTTTGATACACTGCTGCTTGATATACTACTGCTTGGTATACTGCTGTTTGATATACTGCTGTTTGATATACTGCTACTTGATATACTAATGCTGTGTATAGCCACTATGTGGGAATTAAGCATACTCCTGTGTATATATATATAAAGTCTCTGACTGAGGGAAACAATAAATATTAGTTAACAGAGTAATAAAGATATTCTTTGGGAAAGATTAAAATATGTGAGGAAGTGAGAAATATGAGACACTTGAGGATAAAGCAAAGATGTTTTATGAATCTTCTTGTGAAAGATGAAGTTTAACTATACACACACAAACCGCACATATAAAAGAGAGGAGCTTACGACGACGTTTCGGCCATTTACAAAGTCACACTAACACACAGAGACAGTGGAAGGGTATTTATAGGCAGGCAGACAGGGAAGGGTACAAGAGAGTGGGGTAATAATGGAGTAAGTAGTGGAAGTAGTAGTAGTAGTAATAGTAGTAGTGGAGACAGTCATATTCTAGAGGAGCACTGCAATGAGGCTAGCGGCCCGCAAGGGTGGGATGAGAACACAGAGGAAAGAAAGGCGAATAAAATGAAGGACAAATACAAGGCAAAAGAAAAGAAAGAAAGGAAAACCCATAGGCGAAAAAAGGAGAAGGGGAAAGAGAATAAAGGGGAAGGAATCAGGTTAAGTCACGGGTGTTCTGAAGTTTAGAGCATTTATCAATGTAATGAGAGAGGAAAGCATCAACAGAGACAAAGCCAGGGCTAAGATTCATACAGGGAAAGTTGTGTATAAGGGAGGATTCAACCAGGCGGCGACTGTGAAAGTTAGACGTAGGGTAGACAGTTTTAGCAGAAGACCAATCAATAGGATGACTGTGATCTCTGACATGACAGAAAAGAGCATTATTAGTGTCGGCAAGCCTAACACTATTTTTGTGCTCCCTGAGTCTGTCAGAAAGAGATCGGCCAGTTTCTCCGAAGTACTGAAGAGGACAGGAGGAGCAAGAAATAGAGTAGACACCAGGAGAATCTGTGGAGGGAGGGGAAGTATAATATCTTTATTTACTACAAGTACATGTACATGGTATACAGGCCTAGCTGACATCAGTGACATACTACTATATAGAAAGTCCCTTGTTATGCTGAGCATTTCGGGCAGATTAGGTCGGTGTCCTAGGATGCGACTCACACCAATCGACTAACACCCAGGTACCCATTTTACTGATGGGGAACATAGACAACAGGTGTAAAGAAACACGCCCAATGTTTCTGCCCTGGCTGGGAATCGAACCCAGGCCCACGCCGTGTGAAGCGAGAGCTTTAGCCACCAGACCACCAGTGCGAAGAGTGTTAGTCTGACGAAAGGTAAGTTTGATGTCTAAGGAACGGAGAGAATTGCTGAGATTAGAGAGACCAGAGATGTAGGGAAGGCAGAGGACTGGAGAGTTTTCAGGAGTAGAGGGTTTAGGAGAGAAGAAAGTCCGTTTGGCACGAGAGAAAGCAGAGTCTATGAATTGGGAAGGGTAGCCCAGGCGGGAAAATGAATTATGAAGAGTGGAAATTTCTGCTTGAAGAAACTGAGGATCACAGATGCGGAGAGCACGGAGAAAGAGGGAGATAAGAACAGTCTTCTTGACAGAGGAGGCATGATAAGAGAAGTAGTGAATGTACACGGAAAAGGCAAAACCTGTAACTGAGCGGTGGACATGAACATCAAGGAAAGGAAGCAAAGAATTAGATTCCCAATCAGCTTTAAACTTAATGGAAGGGGCAAGATTATTAAGAGCATCAAGAAAAGGTTGGAAGAGACTTAAGTCATGAGGCCAAAGAGCAAAGATGTCATCTACATGAGTGAAGGACGTACATCAATAGTGGGAAGAAGGACAGTCTCGAAGTATTCCATGTAAAGATTAGCAAGAACAGGAGATAGAGGAGAGACCATAGCGACACCAAAGGTTTGAGAATAATATTTACCTTGAAATTTGTCCTTGTATTTATCCTTCATTTTATTCGCCTTTGTTCCCTCTGTGTTCTCGTCCCACCCTTGCGGGCCGCTAGCCTCATTGCAGTGCTCCTCTAGAATATGACTGTCTCCACTACTACTATTACTACTACTACTACTTCCACTACTTACTCCATTATTACCCCACTCTCTTATACCCTCCCCTGTCTGCCTACCTATAAATACCCTTCCACTGTCTCTGTGTGTTAGTGTGACTTTGTAAATGGTCCAAGTCGGGCCGAAACGTCGTCGTAAGCTCCTCTCTTTTATATGTGCGGGTTGTGTGTGTATTGTTCCAGTCACGGTATTGTGTCTTTTTTGTTATTTATGGACCCCGCAGGTAAGCGTCTTATTCTTTCTAACTTTTTTAATGTTCTTCCTTCTTTTAAACCTGTATTTCGTTCTTATGAGGCTGCTCTTATTGCCACCAGGCGTCGTAAGAATCAACTTCGCTTTCTACGTGACTGTCTTGCTGAGCAGGTTCTGTCCCCTTCCTTCTCCCATTTCCTGAAACCCAACCCACTGGGCACTCAATTTCCTGATCATGCCCGTCTCCTACTCCAACAACTCATTATTTCTACTAAGTCTCAGGTTGAAGATGCCTTCTTTACTCTCCGTCAGCGTCAACATGCTCTCTTTGCTTCTCTTCCACAAGATCTCTGTAAGCTTCTCACTACCGTCGCTTTTGACACTGCTCGCCTGAATTCACAAATGCATTCTTCTAAACTACAGAACAAACTTCTACGTCTCATCTCAGATAGCCCTTGGTCTAAATTCTCCCTTACCGACTGTGTTACTAATCTGTCTTCTGTCACACTCTCCCAACATGAGCTTGAACTGCTTGGTTTTGGTCTTTCCTTTGCCACTTCACCTGCCCCTCGCGCTGGTATTGACATGATTAGCTCTTTTGACTCTTTTCGTCAGTCTCGCTCTCGTAATAATAATCTTCCTGATTTATCCACTTTTCGTGGCGCTCTCCTTCCTGCTCTTGATAGCCTGTTTTCTAAAAATCATCACCTTCCTCGCCGCTATCAACTTGCCCTTTCTGCCCTTAAATCCAACGCTAACATTGTCATACTCTCTTCTGATAAAGGTAATTCGGTTGTTATCCTCGATCATGAGGATTACCTCCGTAAAGCCGATGTCTTGCTCTCTGACTCACGTACCTACACTCCTCTCGTTTCCAGCCCTCTTGATCGCATCAAGAAAACTTTCAACAAGAAACTTAAGACTCTCTCCGACCTCTGTCCTTCTGACTTTAACCTTGTTCAACGTTTTCGTGTCATCTGTCCCTCTCTGCCCTATTTCTATGGCCTTCCCAAAACTCACAAACCTGATATTCCTCTGCGTCCCATCATATCTTCTAGAGGTTCTGTCTCTTATTCTCTTGCGTCCTGGCTAGCCAAAACCCTCACTCCCTTTCTTGGTACTTTTTCTCCTGCCCACCTTCGTCACTCTCAAGACTTCATCGAATGGGTTCGCTCTCTCCCGACCTGTAAGATGCTTAGTCTTGATGTCGAGTCCCTCTTCACTAATGTCCCTCTGGATGATGTCCTTAATTTTCTCGGAGAGAAGGCCAATGAAGGGTTACTTCATCTCCCTATACCTACTGATGTCTTTCTTGATCTTATCCGCCTTTGCGTGGACTCTAACTCCTTTGACTTTCAAGGTAAATATTATTCTCAAACCATTGGTGTCGCTATGGGCTCTCCTCTATCTCCTGTTCTTGCTAATCTGTACATGGAATACTTCGAGACTGTTCTTCTTCCCACTATTGAAGTACGTCCTTCACTCTGGCTCCGCTATGTAGATGACATCTTTGCTCTTTGGCCTCATGACTTAAGTCTCTTCCAACCTTTTCTTGATGCTCTTAATAATCTTGCCCCTTCCATTAAGTTTAAAGCTGATTGGGAAGTTAATTCTTTGCTTCCTTTTCTTGATGTTCATGTCCACCGCTCAGTTACAGGTTTTGCCTTCTCCGTGTACCGCAAGCCTATGCACAGTGGCATGTACATTCATTACTTCTCTTATCATGCCTCCTCTGTCAAGAAAAGTGTTCTTATCTCCCTCTTTCTCCGTGCTCTCCGCATCTGTGATCCTCAATTTCTTGAAGCAGAAATTTCCACTCTTCATAATTCATTTTCCCGCCTGGGCTACCCTTCCCATTTCATAGACTCTGCTTTCTCTCGTGCCAAACGGACTTTCTTCTCTCCTAAACCCTCTACTCCTGAAAACCCTCCAGTCCTCTGCCTTCCCTACATCTCTGGTCTCTCTAATCTCAGCAACTCTCTCCGTTCCTTAGACATCAAACTTACCTTTCGTCAGTCTAACACTCTTCGCACTGGTGGTCTGGTGGCTAAAGCTCTCGCTTCACACGGCGTGGGCCTGGGTTCGATTCCCAGCCAGGGCAGAAACATTGGGCGTGTTTCTTTACACCTGTTGTCTATGTTCCCCATCAGTAAAATGGGTACCTGGATGTTAGTCGACTGGTGTGAGTCGCATCCTAGGACACCGACCTAATCTGCCCGAAATGCTCAGCATAACAAGGGACTTTATATATAGTAGTATGTCACTGATGTCAGCTAGGCCTGTATACCATGTACATGTACTTGTAGTAAATAAAGATATTATACTTCCCTTCCCTCCACAGATTCTCCTGGTGTCTACTCTATTTCTTGCTCCTCCTGTCCTCTTCAGTACTTCGGAGAAACTGGCCGATCTCTTTCTGACAGACTCAAGGAGCACAAAAATAGTGTTAGGCTTGCCGACACTAATAATGCTCTTTTCTGTCATGTCAGAGATCACAGTCATCCTATTGATTGGTCTTCTGCTAAAACTGTCTACCCTACGTCCAACTTTCACAGTCGCCGCCTGGTTGAATCCTCCCTTATACACAACTTTCCCTGTATGAATCTTAGCCCTGGCTTTGTCTCTGTTGATGATTTCCTCTCTCATTACATTGTTAAATGCTCTAAACTTCAGAACACCCGTGACTTAACCTGATTCCTTCCCCTTTCTTCTCTTCCCCCTTCTCCTTTTTTCTCCTATGGGTTTCCCTTTCTTTCTTTTCTTTTGTCTTGCATTTGTCCTTCATTTTATTCGCCTTTCTTCCCTCTGTGTTCTCATCCCACCCTTGCGGGCCGCTAGCCTCATTGCAGTGCTCCTCTAGAATATGACTGTCTCCACTACTACTATTACTACTACTACCACTTCCACTACTTACTCCATTATTACCCCACTCTCTTGTACCCTCCCCTGTCTGCCTGCCTATAAATACCCTTCCACTGTCTCTGTGTGTTAGTGTGACTTTGTAAATGGTCCAAGTCGGGCCGAAACGTCGTCGTAAGCTCCTCTCTTTTATATGTGCGGTTTGTGTGTGTATAGTTAAACTTCATCTTTCACAAGAAGATTCATAAAACATCTTTGCTTTATCCTCAAGTGTCTCATATTTCTCACTTCCTCACATATTTTAATCTTTCCCAAAGAATATCTTCACTACTCTGTTAACTAATATTTATTGTTTCCCTCAGTCAGAGACTTTATATATATATACACAAGAGTATGCTTAATTCCCACATAGTGGCTATACACAGCATTAGTATATGAAGTAGCAGTATATCAAACAACAGTATATCAAACAGCAGTATACCAAGCGGTAGTATATCAAGCAGCAGTGTATCAAACAGTAGTATATCAAGTAGCAGTATATCAAACAGCAGTATACCAAGCAGTAGTATATCAAGCAGCAGTGTATCAAACAGTAGTATATCAAGCAGCAGTATATCAAACAGCAGTATATCAAGCAACAGTATATCAAGCAGCAGTATATCAAGCAGTAGTATATCAAGCAACAGTATATCAAGCAGCAGTATATCAAGCAGCAGTATATCAAGCAGCAGTATATCAAGCAGCAATATATCAAGCAACAGTATATCAAGCAGCAGTATATCAAGCAGTAGTATATCAAGCAGTAGTATATCAAGCAACAGTATATGAAGCAGCAGTATATCAAGCAGTATATCAAGCAGCAGTATATCAAGCAGCAGTATATCAAGCAGCAGTATATCAAGCAACAGTATATCAAGCA
The DNA here is from genome assembly GCA_009830355.1 of Cherax destructor. Lineage (NCBI taxonomy): Eukaryota > Metazoa > Arthropoda > Malacostraca > Decapoda > Parastacidae > Cherax > Cherax destructor. The sequence continues at coordinate 14,780 of WNWK01030344.1, forward strand.
CAGTACAAGCGCAGTATATCAGCAAGTTCAACGCAGTATATCAAACAGTTATCAAGCGAGTATATCAAGCGCGTTATCAAGCAGTATATCAAGCAGCAGTATATCAAGCAACAGTATATCAAGGCAACAGTCTATCAAGCAGCAGTATATCAAGCAGCAGTTATCAAGCAGCAGTATATCAAGCAGCAGTATATCAAGCAGCAGTATATCAAGCAGCAGTATATCAAGCAGCAGTATATCAAGCAGTAGTATATCAAGCAACAGTATATCAAGCAGCAGTATATCAAGCAACAGTATATCAAGCAACAGTCTATCAAGCTGCAGTATATCAAGCAGCAGTTTATCAAGCAGCAGTATATCAAGCAGCAGTATATCAAGCAGTAGTATCAAGCAGCAGTATATCAAGCAAGTATATCAACAGTATATCAAGCAGCAGTATATCAAGCAGCAGTATATCAAGCAGCAGTATATCAAGCAGCAGTTATCAAACAGTATATCAACACGTTATCAAGCAGTATATCAAGCAGCAGTATATCAAGCAGTAGTATATCAAGCAACAGTATATCAAGCAGCAGTATATCAAGCAGCAGTATATCAAGCAGCAGTATATCAAGCAACAGTATATCAAGCAACAGTATATCAAGCAGCAGTTATCAACAGTATATATCAAGCAACAGTATATCAAGCAGCAGTATATCAAGCAAGTATATCAAGCAGTAGTATATGCAAGTCAACAGTATATCAAGCACAGTATATCAACCATATATCAGCAGCAGTATATCAAGCAGTAGTATATCAAGCAACAGTATATCAAGCAGCAGTATATCAAGCAGCAGTATATCAAGCAGTAGTTAAGCAACAGATATCAACCAGACAGTATATCAAGCAACAGTATATCAAGCAGCAGTTTATCAAGCAGCAGTATATTAAGCAACAGTATATCAAGCAGCAGTATATCAAGCAACAGTATATCAAGCAGTAGTATATCAAGCAACAGTATATCAAGCAACATATATCAAAGCAGATATCAGTATATCAAGCAGAGTATATCAAGCAACAGTATATCAAGCAGTAGTATATCAAGCAACAGTATATCAAGCAACAGTATATCAAGCAGCAGTATATCAAGCAGTAGTATATCAAGCAACAGTATATCAAGCAACAGTATATCAAGCAGCAGTATATCAAGCAGCAGTTTATCAAGCGGCAGTATATTAAGCAACAGTATATCAAGCCTCAGTATATCAAGCAACAGTATATCAAGCAGCAGTATATCAAGCAGCAGTATATCAAGCAGTAGTATATCAAGCAGCAGTATATCAAGCAGCAGTATATTAAGCAACAGTATATCAAGCAGTAGTATATCAAGCAACAGTATATCAAGCAACATTATATCAAGCAGCAGTATATCAAGCAGTAGTATATCAAGCAACAGTATATCAAGCAGTAGTATATCAAGCAACAGTATATCAAGCAGCAGTATATCAAGCAGCAGTATATCAAGCAGCAGTATATCAAGCAACAGTATATCAAGCAGCAGTATATCAAGCAGTAGTGTATCAAGCAGCAGTATATCAAGCAGTAGTATATCAAGCAGCAGTATATCAAGCAGTAGTATATCAAGCAACAGTATATCAAGCAGCAGTATATCAAGCAGCAGTATATCAAGCAGCAGTATATCAAGCAGCAGTATATCAAGCAGCAGTATATCAAACAACAGTATATCAAGCAGCAGTATATCAAGCAGCAGTATATCAAGCAGTAGTATATCAAGCAGCAGTATATCAAGCAGTAGTATATAAAGCACAGTATATCAAGCAGTAGTATACACTAGAGAAGGAGCAAACGAGAAAAACATACACTGGAGAAGGCAGCAAACGAGAAAAACATACACTGGAGAAGGCAGCACCTCAGACACGCAAATAAAGGATGAAACTGAAAGAGAAACTAAGGAATGAAAGAATATACCCAGAAAAATGTAACAAAGCAAGAATAAGTAATGAAGCCCAGAACAAACTTGCTTGAAGAAGAGCTCTAAGAAGAACAACGAATACCAGAGTGGGAAAGACAAGGAGCTCTACCAAGAAAATGAGAACCAGCTCATTGTTTACAGTAAGCCTTCATCACATCAACTTGTGTCAGTTATTTCAGCTGTCACTCTAAGTTAAGAAAAGAACTGTATCTAGTCTACTCTAAAGATATTCAGGGATTTGCTGGCCAAGCTGTTTATAGCACGAAGTTTCCAGTATAAACCCACAGGTCAGGTCAGAGGTGCATCCTGACTACTACATCCAAGAAGGTGAATACAAAGTCAAGCAAAAACTTTTATAAAACAACTCCAGCGACTAACAAAGAAAACACAAAACATAAATTAATCATCGCCTTCCATAGTAACATGCAGGAGAAAAGCGAATTTTTAGTTACCATAATCTCCTGTAATAGACAATTGTTTCTCAAAAAATATATAAAAAAAACAGCAAATAATGAGAAATCATGGGAATGGTAAAACCTTGGTGAAGACAGTGACCTTCTTTACACAGGAAGACAGTGAGCTTCTTTACCCAGGAAAGCTCAGGCGTCAATATCCACGTTGGATGAAACAACACAAGAGATGTGTTAAATACGGACAGACGAGCTTTACTTTGTTCTAATATCTCAAAAATAAATAAAATAAAAATAAAATACTAGAAACGAAGTAACTCTTATTCTATTACTAGATTTTATTTACTATCTTTATAACTGATTTTCTAGGACTTTGTACAGTCTGATGATAGAGTAATGTTAACTCTGAAACTAGTCATGAATAACTGATGTTTCGATAAATACATAAATATAAAATGTATATATATTTTTTTTATTTATCATTTTTTTGGAAAAAAATGCTGTAATATCTTGTACAATCCATCACATTTTCGGCTATAAAAATGTTTCAGTAAACGAAGAAAGGAAGTTTGAGGGGGGCGCTGAGGGCTGTGAACCCCAAACACAGCATTTCCTCAGAGAGGAACTTAACTTGTCAAGAGTGGCCAATCCAAGGAGCACTGTCCATATATGATATTAGAACACAAGTGTTTAATATCAGTATATACAGAAAGTGTAATTATAGGGGAGGACACACAGAAATCTGCGCCCTATAATTACAATTTCCAGGACTCGCTCGAAACGTAGACCAGCCAGACAAGAAGTACTCGTCTAGCCAGACAAGAAGTACTCGTCTAGCCAGACAAGAATTACTCGTCTAGCCAGACAAGAAGTACTCGTCTAGCCAGACTACCATGGAGACGCCACTCATTGTAAATTTTATTCCACTATTTATGTTTAATAGTTGTTTATTTTTTAGAGTGGGATTTTCTCCTTAATACAATGTATATTTATACATACTATGTTTATCTGTTGTTACTCTGTGTAGAAATGTGTTTGTGTTTATGTTTAGTGTTATTTGTATAGCGTTATGGATGTTTATATCTTTCTGGTGTTACATAACATTAACAATACTAACAACACTGCCTCCGTTTCCACCCTGTCATGTATCTTTTTAAATCTATAAATACAAGAGACTGATACTTTTCTTAATACAAGTTTCACTACCAACTCCTGCTTAGAAGAAGTAACTTTATTTGACGTTATCGAGGAGAGAGAATTGCTCAGTGCAGAGAGAGAAGTCATATACATTTTTCTCTCTCAAGGTTTTGGATTAATTGTTAATTATTCTAGCCATGGTATTGCAAATTATGTTGACCACTTTGTTTAATGTTAACACTATATCCACATGTCACTTTCCCTTTCTAGTTTTACTTTTTTTGTTAGTTAGTCGTACTTTGAGCATAAAAATTATACAAACCTTTGCAACGCAAGGACACAAAGGATGAAGGAAACTTTATAAAGAGAATCTCTCACTTGGAGACCAAACTTGAGGAATATATAGGCGGAGTTAGACCCGTAGGTGAGGTGGGTGACCGGCACATGTGAATAACCATAAAGGTTAACTCGTGGAGTTGGCCAAACATGGATTAAAGCAAAGTAAAAGGACACAAGTGCAACTAATGTGGCAATGTTTCGGTCTCCAGGAGCTTTATCAAGCCGTCTTGATAAAGCTCCTGGAGACCGAAACATTGCCACAATAAAATGTCACATTAGTGCACTTGTGTCCTTTTACCTAACATATAGTTGGTAATTCTACCAACATTAATACATGGGTTAAAGCCTTGGCAGTTTTCAACAGTCTGGGTCTCCATCCATTGTACTGACTTAATAAAACTCTGCAAAGAGCGAAACATTTTCACAATTAAAGCTTTATCTACACCTATGGTCATCCTTCAATATTATGGGCAGTGACATTTATGTCACCATCATTTGGTAACACTGAGGCTGTGACTTAGCTTTTTAGACATAAATTATGGGACCTGATACCTGGCACAAGTTACCCCAGAGCTAAAACCTGGGACTTTGAGACAGGGACCTGAGACCAACGGCCTAAAATCTGTACCTGGGACGTGTAGTAAAAAATTTTAGAGTCTAAGTTCAGTCAACCAATCTTCTGAGGTTGTAAGTGAATTTGTTATATATGGATACAAGGGAGAGAGAGAGAGAGAGAGAGAGAGAGAGAGAGAGAGAGAGAGAGAGAGAGAGAGAGAGAGAGAGAGTTGTGGTAACACTGCTAATACTCACTTTATATGGATAAGGGAATGAGTGCTTCTTCTGGATGAGTGAGTCATTCCCCACGGATGTTTGAAATGTAAATAACAGCAGTGGCAGAGAGGGTGGATGTAGCAGCAGTGGTAGAAACAGCAGTGGTAGAAACAGCAGTGGTAGAAACATCAGTGGTAGAAACAGCAGTGGTAGCACAGTGCTCTCAGTGGTGACGGAATATAGTTTAACATGGGTTGTAATATCCTTAGAGTTAAATTCATACCTTTCTCCATTTTCAAAAGATAGGCCTACCTAATGTCACTGATATTTGGATCGCTGATTCCAAGTTTAATACACTTTTTCTCGTAACGTAATTATAACTGCCAGCCAAAGGATGGGTATGAGGCGCCTAACAAAACTGTCACTCTAAATGACTGCTCTGAAAATAAGTTTACTCACACACAACACACACACACACAACACACACACACACACACACACACACACACACACATACACACACATACACACACACACACACACACACACACATACACACTAACCACACACATCAACCACACACAGTGAGTACAAATAGTGAGACACATACACACACACACACATACACACACACACATACACAACACACACACACACAACACACACACACACACACACACACACACATACATAGTGAAGGCAGGAACCATACATAGTTTTAAGACTAGGTTTGATAAAGCTCATGAAGCAGGGAGAGAGAGGACCTAGTAGCAATCAGTGAAGAGGCGGGGCCAGGAGCTATGACTCGACCCCTGCAACCACAAATAGGTGAGCAAATAGGTGAGCACATACACACACACACACACACACACACACACATACATACACACACACACACACACACACATACACACACACACACACACACACATACACACACACACACACACACACACACACACACACACACATACACACACATACACACACATACACACACACACACACACAACAGGTGAAGTGTCTATCGACTAGTGGATTTGACAACTACTGACTGATCATCAACATCATCATCATCAACATCATCATCATCATCATCATCAACATCATCATCATCATCAACAGTTGCTGAACAACACAATCACAAACACAGAACATCACCAACACTGTTCATAATGTGTGCTATCTTCCACACATTATGAACATATAACACTCTCATAAACAGAAGGCACACGAACAGAGAACACACATGAACAGTTGGCAGAGGAACACATAATACACACATGAACAGATGATACAGGAACACATAACGCACACATAAACAGAGGCGCAGGAACACATAACACACAAATGAACAGATAACACATGCTCATGAACAAAAATTGAAGAATGTGAAAAAGACAAACAGAGAAAGAGAACAATAAATCCAAAAGATTAACTTCCACTTAAATATAAATTTAAAAGAGATTCATTTGATAGCAGCATAGACAGTGACATTGATGGCAGCATAGACAGTGACATTGATGGCAGCATAGACAGTGACATTGATGGCAGCATAGACAGTGACATTGATGGCAGCATAGACAGTGACATTGATGGTAGCATAGACAGTGACATTGATGGCAACATAGACAGTGACATTGATGGCAGCATAGACAGTGACATTGATGGCAACATAGACAGTGACATTGATGGCAACATATACAGTGACATTGATGACAGCATATACAGTGACATTGATGGCAACATAGACAGTGACATTGATGGCAACATAGACAGTGACATTGATGGCAGAATAGACAGTGACATTGATGGCAGCATAGACAGTGACATTGATAGTTGAGCAGCAGTGTAAGTCTGCACTCACCACAAGAGACACATTATGTATACGAGGTACATATGAGCAGTACATAAGTGGCCTCACCTCTCCTGCTAATCCAGAAACAATTGAGTAACTTGAAATTACTGTAAACAAAATAATTGCCAATCAGCATCCCATAACCTGAAGCCAACAGAAAATCAAAATGTGTCAGCCCACAGAAATCACTCCCTACGAAAGCAAAACACTTGGCAGGCGATGCAACATACCTCCAGTGAAAAGTACACGCAATAAGTGTCCGGGGCCCAAGACTGTTTAAGAGCCTCACACCAGCCATAAGGGGTATTACCAGTTGACCCCTGGTTGTCTTCAAGAGGGAGCTGGACAGATACCTAAAGTCGGAGCCTGATCTGCCGGGCTGTGGTTCATACGCTGGACTACGTGCGGCCAGCAGCAACAACCTCGTTGTTCAGGCCCTGATTAACCGGGAGGCCCGGTCGTGGACCGGGCCGCGAGGGCGTTGATCCCCTGAATACCCTCCAGGTAGACTCTGTCACTTGCATTTACAAATATGAGCCAACTGGTAAAATAAACGGAGCTTGTTAATATCACCAAGAAATTCTGTAATCTCTTCACTAAAGGCCTATGTCATTAAATAATATAAATAAATTAAACTTATTCCTATAAAGAATGATATACAATCGGTAATAAATGGGTTAATATTGATATTTTAGAAAGTCCATGTTTATGCTGAGCATTTTAAGCAAATACTTTTAAACAAAAATGAGTTATTATAACTTATATGCCTTGTTACGTATATTTACGTAAGATATTGTAAGTTAAACAAGTAAGAATGATATGACACTAACTGTCTTGCATTCTACAGGAAAACAATGAGGTTCATGGAACAATATAAATGTCAAATTGAACATAATTAAAACTATACAGAAAAGATTTGTTACTGACATGAATTTGAACATAAAACAAAGTTTGACAATGTACCACCATCTTCCAGCTTTGGAAACAAAATCCGTGGGAGACTAAAATCCACAAAAATTTAGATTACTAAAAGACAAAGAGTCGACAGTACAACGTGAATGAGTACATTTATGTTTGCAAACATTCTAGGTGTTAAACAAAGTAAAAATAACAAAATACCAATTATTATTGGAATCCTCTTTCAATCAATTGCTTTGTTTGCGTCTAATACAGAGACCCACGTGAAAGACTACTGTAACAGTGAAATATTGAGAGGAGGGATAGTTAGTAGGTTAAAGAGTCGTTCATTGTCACTGACTTACTTAACACAAACATTATCTCTCGGTCCAGAACAGGATTCGAATCGGCGATCTTTGCTTAAAAAAACTCAGTACTTTCGCCACACTGCCAGATCCAGATACGTATGTGCGCCTAGTCGAAGCTAGGCGTTGTATTATTTACAGACATTATTTCTCAGCCCAGAACAGGATTCGAACAAAGGCACTCTGCATCAAAGTTCACAGTACTTTTGCCACACAGCCAGACCCCGATAAGTATTGACTATGAAATAACTTACCATAATCGTGGTCCTCCGAGGTATGGGGAGGTAGCTTCCGCTTGGTACCCATACGTATGGGGTCCAGCTGTGTGGTAACGGTACTGCGTATTCTGAAAAACGAAAAAAACAATTCTTAAATAAATGAAAAACATATAGATCAAACTGAATGCATCACATTAAGTGTTAGTGTCATCTGCTCAATTTTATATTGAACAATCCCCAAATTGGTTTCCAACAATTATTTTAAAAAAGCCCTTCTGATCGGCTTCATAATTTCAACAGTCATATGTCCTTCATGTTAACTGAGTGTACGTGACATTTCGCTTTCATTTTTTTATATATAAACCTTAGAGAGCTAATTGCTAAATTTGAAAAAAATGAGAATTTATCTTCTAATTATAAATAAATATGAGTGTTTAACTTGATTGAGTTATCCTGTTATTAATCTTTATACAATATTGTTATGTCAAGAGTATAGTAAGGAAAACTATTTTATGTTCCTAAATCTTAAGATAAGATTTTGTTCGGATTTTTAACCCTGGAGTGTTAGCCACCCAGGATAACCCAAGACAGTCAATGCGTCATCGATGACTGTCTATCTGATTTATATTCAGGTCCTCAATCTTGTCCCCCAGGATGCGACCCACACCAGTCGACTAACACCCAGGTACCTATTTGCTGCTAGGTGAACAAAACAACAGGTGTAAGGAAACACGTCGAAATGTTTGGATTTACAAGGTAAAAGCTGCTTCCTGCCTCAGCCCAACATCAAAGCCCAGCCCGGCCTAAGGCTTATACCATAATCTGACACTTCCCATACAC
>WNWK01030345.1:0-23586 GCA_009830355.1 Cherax destructor
GCAGTAAAATGAAAAAATGTATGAATAAACACAGCGATCTTCCCGATTATTGTTGTCCTGCATGTGTACGAACCAAACTGAACGCTGGGAGGGATGCGTGGGTGGGTGAGGTGGCTGGGATAGCACTAGGACTCCCCACTGACTCACTGGTTTAACCCACCGCGGGCACCGCGCGCCAAAATTTTTCCTCCAGTGAATCGCGTAATATAAGGTTTACGTCGTGTTAGATAAAAATGTGCCGCAATTCTTCAATCGTAATACCCAAACGCGCAACATAAAGTCGTGCTAAATGAGGGTCTACTGTATTTGAAAGTTACATTACCTATCAGTGGATCAAATAATACATACTGCGACCAGCCAGGGATTGAATCTAAGATATTTAGCCACCTCCTGGGAAATAGCTAGATTTCTTGGCCTTAGTCCACTGAGCCACCAGATTCGATCCCCAGCTGGTCACAGTATCGTTATTTTCTTCAAAACCACTTGTTTCATGAATGCATTGATATCAGTAGATTTAGGCTTAAAGACTTAATTTGCTGATTAATTTTAAAGAAGTATTTTATGCTTAGCATTGTATTTTAAGTGGCTTTAGAGTCTTTGTGAAATGACCTACATAATTTAGCATTTCTTTTAATATAATTCAGTAATTATAATCATTTAAATGGGACTATTTTACATTTAGGAGTTTCAAGTTTTTTAAAGAACGTGAGTATTTAGCATAGTGTTAATATGTGGCAGTGCTAGGAGGCCCTTGGTGGGCGGGTATAAGACAGAGAGGGAGTAATGGGGAGAAGGAAGGGAAGGAGGATAAAGGAAGGGGAGGATAAGGAAGGGAGGAAAGGTGGTGGTGATTAAAACAGCATTTGTATTTTTGTTTTGTCAAATCCTAGTGAAGTATGCTAAGGTAGATCATAAGTCTTGATGCAGTCCACATCCAGTTGTTTATTTTGTGTTCTCACATAGGAATTGGACTGTCTTTTATCTGAACATGTGATGGCACTACACAGTGGCACTGGAGGAAAGACTGGTAAAGTACCTCCACTAAAAATCAAGAGACAAGACCTCTTAAACTCGAGCATTATTGACGGAGAGAAACCTTTGAGGTAATAAATATTTAGCGCAATATGTGTACGAGTGTGAGAGAGAAAGAGAAAGGGTAATAAGTCACAGCACTGTAGCAAGACAACTAACACAAATTGAAGAGGTAACATTACATTATCATTTAGTCCATACCTGACCATTATCAAGTTATGATTTGATGTGGTAAAAGAGGAACCCAAAAAGTTGTCAAAAGTTTTCTCATCAAAATATGGGTTAGTTGTGAGAAATAGAGTACTTATTTTTTATTTACATATTTGTAGTTTCAGAAGCAGAAGTATGCTTATTGTGCCCCATCTTCAATTTGTTACCGTGTTAATATTTCCAGATATTGTGCAAACACTGCTTTCCCTCCTGAATCTCATTCCAGCTGTTTACCACTGTATTTGTGTAGACATGCTTTGACATCTTTCTAGTTTCTTTACTTCATTGTTTTTCACGGCTGCAAAAGGGCAAAAATTTTTTGGTATATATTGGCAAAAAAAACCTTATACACAACAGGTAATATGAATCTTTGCTATGGTTTTTTTTTTCATTGAAGCTTGCTGTTCCTGTTATAATATCAAATGTTGTGAACTTCAGACATATTACGGACCTTCATTGTTCCATTTCAAAGCACTTGCCTTACTTGGTTTTCCCCCTTTTTTTCTCACTCATCTTGATAATGGTTCAAAATGAACTAAAAAGAAGCATGCGCCATCAACTGGCCTAAAAAAATGCTTAACTACAAACTAAAAAAGTAAGGGGCCCAAAAAGAACATTAAGAGGTTTTCATTCTCAGAGTGGTAAATCAGTTGAATGATCTACAGGAGGTATTGTGTTACAATTATTAGTTTAAAAATTTTTTTTATGATAGGCAAATACTGAAGACAGGAGTACGAGCTTGGCTCTGCTCCTGCAGCTACAAATAAGTAGTCTGAACAGTTTGGGTTTTTTGAATTTTTTAATGGGTCAGGGCACTGACACAGTACAGGTATTTATTTGTGTGTATTATATTTGTATGTACCTGATACAGTAAATAAAAAATTAAAAAAGCATATTGATGTACAGTACTATACTGCAAATGCAGATGAAACTAAAACAGATTTAAAACTTTTTGTATTTTCAGTGAGCGCTCAAGTACCGTAGTGATGAACCATTTGACCCCATACCACATCACCATGCGGTATATTTGTTATTCACGGAAGTTTTCAGACCACGGCTCACCCTGGGGCCAAAAATACTTCAGCAGTTTTATCTTGACCTTCGGGAGCATCACCAGAATAACAGCTCAACACCTATTACAACAAGACAGTTGGAATCTCTTTAATTTGACTAACAGAGGTTTGTAATCTTTGTTCATCAGAGGTTTGAAATTTTATGTAATATTTTGTATCATCCACACTGTTTGGAACTTCATGTCCAAAATAGCCAACTTACAAACAGTCAGATTAAAATGTATGTCCCAAGTTACACACATTGCACTTACAAACATGCCAATTAAAATGTATGTCCCAAGTTACACACATCTGCACTTAAAAAATGCCAGATTAAAAATGTATTCCCCAAGTTCACACATCTACACTTACAAATTCCAGATTACACATGTATTTTCCAAGTTCCCAAAATCTCCCTTACAAACATGCCAGATTACACATGTATGCCCCAAGTTACAAAATCTGCACTTACAAACATGTCGATTACACATGTATGCCCCGTTACAAAATCTGCACTTACAAAAAAGGTACATAAATTTTCATATGCCCCTCCTTTTGTATTGTAATCTTGTATGTTTTTTTTTTTTTTCAAGCAACCAGCCACCGCCCACTCGTAAAAAAAAAAACTATGAAGTTTATCATCTTTTTACATTAAGTACGGGGAAAAGGGGTTACTAGCTCATTTTTTATTTTAGTCACCTTTTACGACATGCATGGCTTATGGAGGACAAATTCTTTCCACTTCCCCATGGAGAAATTTTTTTATGTATTGTTTATATGTTAGAGATTACATATTTATAGCTACAGGATCAGAGCTAGTACAGTGTCCCATCTTCACTGTTAAGTTTGTCATATACAGTACTGTTTTTAATATTTAAAATAGATGCATCACATACTTCCTCCTCTTGGATCCCATTCTTGCAGTCTTTCACTGTTTGTGAAGAAATAATTTATATATCTTTTCAGTACAGTTTTTTTTTTTTTATTATTTTTTATAATTGTGCCCATGTTCCCCTTGTTATGATGCTAGGAACTCTACCTTATTTATGCTCTCATATTCTTTGGTTATATTTTTCCTCGTTTTCCCACTGAGGAAATTTTTTGGTAGTTTTAGTGTTCAGAATTTTACATCTTAAATCTGGAGCCATTATATAGCATTAGTTAACATTTTTCTTCTTTAGAGGATATTATAATACAGCTGTATATTACTAGTATCAATTTTTTTTTAGTTTTCCCCCCACCTTTTGTGTAAGAAAGTTAGTGAATGAACATAAGTATGTACAGGACTTGGTGTACCTACTACCACCGCAGGTGATCAGCATTCCAAAAAGCCTAGTAGCCTAGTACAGTATCACCATAACTACTGTACATCAAATTTGGGGTTAAGGTATCAGTTGGGATTTTCCCGGTTAAAAGTACCTGTGGTGTACAGTCATCCCTTGGTTTTAAATTTTAACCCTTCAAATGCTACACTCCCTGCAAATGCTACACTCCCCAACTGCACACCCCCTGCATACATGCACACTCCCCATAACATCCCGCAAAACCTTTGTGCCCACATTTAAACTTATGGGGTTTTTCCCTTTTTTTTACCAAAATGGATAGGACTTTTTTATGGAGCTTATTTAGTAGTCACACAAAAACAAAACCAAAAACAATGAATTGTTAATAAATGTTTTGTAGAACTCCTGGGTGATGTTCACCAAGCATAAAAAATGCTACACTGCGTGACAATGTGCGGGGTGGCGGTCTACGGGGTTTGTATGTGGGGGGCACGGGGACGGGCCACCATCAGTGAAAACTGAGACAATCGGTAAAAACCCAGGAAAATTTTTTCCACGAAAAAGTGATTGAAACCAAAATCGGTGAAAACTGAGACAATTAAAAACCAAGGGATGACTGTATACATTATTATGAAGGACGTTTACATTATATAATCTCCCAGGCACGAGCCCGTTTTTGCCGTGAAGAGGCCACTGAAGATGATGCTCGAGATGTTGTGGAAGTCATGAGATTTTCGATGATGGACACCTTTTCTGATGAGTTTGGTTTCTTGTTTTCCCGAGATCACAACATGGTTCAGGATCTAGTAATAGAGGACAGGTAAGAAATAGGCTGCTCCATGAAAAATGTATCCTATGACACTTGTAAGCATAATACTGGTTCTCAGCATATCTTTTGTTATCCACCTTTTGGTATATGCAGATGCCTATTAGGAAGTTGTACTAGCTATTTTGGGCCTCAAGCACCCAAAGAAAGCAGTAATCTGATTGACCAAACAGTTAACAAGGAAATTTGGCCTTATGTTCAGCTATTGGTAGACAAGCCCTCAAAACCAGTCTCAGGTATGTAACAGGTCTTGCAAAACCTGTCTTGGTTACAGGTCTGTGTGTTAAACACAGGAAAACTTTGGCCAACACAGGCTCTGCCATCATCAGTGTACTGTAAGGAAGAGACTGATCCCCTTTTTCCCAAGTGGCTTTGATGTAAGAAAGGAGCTATGGCAGGTGTGATAATCCCTTTTTCTTAGTAAAGAGAATCTGCTAGAGGATGGGAAGAAGGCATAATTTAGTAAAAAAAAGTAGGTCTGAAACTGATGATTTAGGCAGTAAAAGTTTTTATGCATATAGTGAGGCTCAAAGGGGAGGGGATGTGGAGAGAGAGTGGAACTGTTTCTCAGTAAAAATAGGCCTTAGACAGGGATGTGTGTTTTCATCTGGTTTAATATATTCATAGATGGCATTGTAAAGAAATGAATACTCTATAGTACCTTCTCTTAAACCATTTATTGTAGGTAGATGTTTTGCCCCATTTTGAAGTAGTGTTTGAAACCATGTTCACTGCATACATGATGTAGAACTCTTTGTATATATTTGCTACTTTGAAATGCTGTGTGATGTTCTCTTGACAATTTTTTGTCCATGATGAATTCTAGAAACCATTTTCACCATCATTCATTCAATTGTCGGATGTGTGTTGATATTATAATCAGATTACTCTTCAACTGCTACTGTACTTATCTACAGTAGTCTGTAATTCATCCATCACTCCATTTGCTCATTTTGTTTTCATGTAGTTTTTATTGTAATTTTTATTGCTTTTTTTTTACCACAGACATATTCATATAGTTTTTTCTTTCTAGCATATCATTTATATAAATTATAAATGCTATCCAGGCAAGCAACAAATCTTATAAAGTTGAGCATTTCCCTCATGTCACTGATTGCACACTCTGTTCAACCTTTTCACTGTCCATAGATCTATGTCATTGATGCTAGTGTCACTTGGATATAAAGATTAGCAAGAAAGGAGATAGAAGGCCATAGCGACACTGAACGTTTGAAAATGAATTTGAGTCCACACAAGGCGGATAAGATCAAGAGAGACATCAGTAGGTCTAGGGAGATAAAGTAACCCTTCATTGGCCTTCTCTCTGAGAAAATTAAGGACATCATCAAGAGGGACATTAATGAAGAGGACTCAACATCAAGACTAAGCATGTTACAGGTCGGAGAGAGTGAACATGTTCGATGAAGTCTTGAGGTGACGAAGGTGGGCAGGAGAAAAGTACCAAGAAAGGGAGTGAGGGTTTTGGCCAGCCAAAAGCAAGAGAATTAGAGACAGAACCTCTAGAGGATATGATGGGACGTACAGGAATATCAGGTTTATGAGTTTTGAGAAGGCCATAGAAATAGGGCAGAGAGGGACAGATGGCATGAAAACGTTGAACAAGGTCAAAGTCAAGAGGACTTGCATAGATTACACTAAATACAGCTCCCACAAATATGCTAGCATCAATAAATTTTGCCTAGGTAGTAGGATGGTAGACAGCAACCACCCAGGGAGGTACTACCATCCTGCCAAGTGGTGTAAACGAAAGTCTTGACAGTGGAGCCCGACTAACGTAAACTCCATATAACGTAAAAATCGTGTAACATAGCTTTTCGCAAAATATTTTGTCTCGTGTAGTGTATATTTCCTCATGTAGCGTAACGTACCAGACCTGTCCGCCTGCCCGCCCTGCGAGGACGCCAGTGTAGCGTTGTTTACCATTGAGAGAACATTATCCAGTGCGCTCTTTCAAACATTCACAATACTTTTGTTGTATTTTTTGGTGGTTTAGTGATTGTCACTGTGAAATAAGTCACCATTGGTCCAAATAAGCTTCCTAGTGGCACCCTGTGGTAAAGAGAGTGAGGAACACCATCGAACTGAAGAAAGAGATTGTTGAAAAATATGAGAGTGAAAAATATCTGAGTGAGCTTGCCAGGATGTACAAGAAAACCCCATCTACTATCAGCACTCTCCTGGCAAAGAGAAATGAGATCAAGGAAGCTAATGTTGCAAAAGGGGTTGATATGTTAACGAAAAATAGATCGAAAACAGTGGATGAGGTTGAGTTGTTGATGGTGTGGATAAACAATAAACAGATAGCAGGTGATAGTATTTCCCGGCAATAATTTGTGAAAAGGCAAGGAAGTTGCACGCAGATCTTGTCAAGACAATGCCTGGAACCAGTGGTGAGGCAAATGATTTTAAAGCCAGCAAAGGCTGGTTTGAGAGGTTTAAGAAACGTACTGGCATACACAGTGTTGTGAGGCATGGTGAGGCAGCCAGTTCAGACAAACATGCAGCTGAAAAGTTTGTGAGTGAATTTAAGGGGTTCATAGAGGCTGAAGAATTCCTCCCCAACAAGTGTTTAATTGTGATGAAACAGGCCTGTTTTGGAAGAAAATGCCCAACAGGACCTTCATTACTCAGGAGGAAAAGGCACTGCCAGGACACAAGCCTATGAAAGACAGGCTAACTCTTATGATGTGTGCCAATGCCAGTGGTGATTTTAAGTGAAGCCTTCAAGAAACACAATGTTAACAGGAATAATTTGTGTGTGCATTGGAAGGCTAACACTAATGCATGGGTCACTAAGGACTTTTTCATGGAATGGATGACTGGAGTGTTTGGCCCTAGTGTGAAGAAATACCTCCTGGAAAAGAAATTGCCCTCAAGTGCCTCCTGGTACTGGACAATGCTCCTGCTCATCCTCACAACTTGCAAGAGTTGTTGCCTGACAACTTCAATTTCATCAGAGTGAAGTTCTTGCCTCCTAACACCACTCCTCTCATCCAGCCCATGGACCAGCAGGTCATTGCAAACTTCAAGAAACTGTACACCAAAGCAGTGTTTCAGAAGTGCTTTGATGTGACCTCAGACACTGAATTGACCCTAAGAGAGTTCTGGAAAGATCACTTCAATATCGTCTTGCATAGGCCTTGTAGGTAAGGCTTGGGAGGGAGTGACTTCCAGGACTTTGAACTCTGCTTGGAGACCACTGTGGCCAGATTGTGTTGAAAAGAGGGATTTTGAAGGATTTGAGGCTGACCCTGACCCTGACGACCCTGTGGCATTGGGAACAGCCTGGGGTTGGAGGTGAGTGGTGAGGATGTGGAAGAGTTGGTGGAGGAGCACAGGGTAGAGCTAACAACTGAAGAGCTGCAAGAGCTGGAACTGGAACAGCATCAGACCAGAGCTGAGGTTATTGCTTCACAGGAGGAGGAAAAGAGAGAGAAGGAGGTGCCTTCTTCAGTGCTTAAGAACATGTGTACAAAGTGGAATGAGTTGCAGACATTTGTTGAAAAACACCACCCTGAGCAAGCTGAAATGAGCCATCTGTGCAACCACTTCAGTGACAGAGCCATGTTGTACTTCAGGAAAGTATTAAAGAGTCGCCAGAAACAGAGGACTGTGGACAGTTATTTCACGAGGCAGGGATCCAGTGACTCTCAAGCTGGTCCTAGTGGGATTAAAAGACAAAGAAGGAAGTAACCCCAGGGAGGGACTTGTTACCTGAAGTCATTTTTGGGGGGGATTCCTCTTCCAACCACTTAACACCCTGCCCCTGTCATCCTCCCTATCTTCCAGATAGTTATATATTAATCTGTTTTTATTATTTAGTATGTGAATATTTTTTGGTGAAACGGATTAATTGTATTTACATTATTTCTTATGGGAAAGAAGGTTTCGAATTACGTATTTTCGTGTTAAGTAGTAGCTCCTGGAACGGATTAACCCTTTGGGGGTCCAAGGGGTCTCTCTGAAACTTCGTTCTCAGGGTCCAAGAATTTAAAAAAAATAAAAAAATTTTTAATATGAAATGATAGAGAATCTTTTCCGATCATAACACCACAAAAATTATGAAATTTGATCGAAAACTAATGGAATTATGCTTTCGCGAAGTTAGCGGTATCTATGACATTTACGCATCGGCGATTTCGCCCACTTTGAGCCCTATTTTCGGCAAATTCCAATGTTTCAGTCTACTAAAATTATGGCTATTTCACTAGAACTCCATTTCTTCTATCGATTGAGTACAAGAAACTGTCTATTTACCAATTTCAACTACCCAAAATAGTGGTCAGAAAATGGCAATTTGGCCAATTTCACACAAATTTCAAACGATACCAATTTCAAAATAGGGTCCATAATAAATAAGGCAGACATTTCTGGCACTAAAATAACATCTCTGTTCATTAGTCACGTCTCCAGGCCCCTCTTACATTACTTTTGATTTCCATTTTGAATTTTTATTCTCACAAAAATAGAAGATTTACTGTTATGTATACAACTGCATCATTGTAAAAATGATATAAATAATATCAGCGCACTTGTGCAAGAATATTAGACTCTCCAGTTGATGTGTATTGGACGCATGGTGTGATTTGTTTACTCTTAAACATCAGCCAAAATTGAACATTTTTGCTAATTTGCGCTCAGTTTCAAGGTACTTGTCATCGTGAAACCAGTCAAAATTATCTCTATTTCTGTAATATATCATCTATTCTATAAAATGAGACTAAGAAAACGAGAATACAAGCATAAATACCATACGAAAATAGACTGCAAAGTCGCTGTTTTAAACCAAAAACACGGTCAGAGTTTTTTTTCCTTCATTATGCACTGTGTGGTGCAGGAATTTTTTTATACTGCGCACACTGACCGCACAGACCCATTCTATCACATCTAGGCCTAACAGAATGTTTCTGCTTGATTTGTGGGTGCTAGAATTTAGGCGTACTTGTACGACCATAACCCCGAAAGGGTTAATTACGTTAGTCGGGGTTCCACTGTAATTGTTTTACATGATGGTAGGATTGTTGGTGTCTGTCTCATAAATATGCAAGATTTCAGGTATGTCTTGCTACTTCTAATTACACTTAGGTCACACTCCCCCAAAAAAACTAAACCCCTTGGGTTTTCTTCTGCTTTCTTACTAGTTCTTGTTCTTGTTTATTTCCTCTTATCTCCATGGGGAAGTGGAACAGAATTCATCCTTCATAAGCAATGCATGTATTAAGAGGCAGCTAAAATGCTGGGAGCAAGGGGCTAGTAACCCCTTCTGCTGTATACATATCCCACCGAGGATATGAACATAAGAAAGGAGGAACACTGCAGCAGGCCTGTTGGCCCATACTAGGCAGGTCCTTCACATTTCTACCCACTAACAGAATATTTGTTCAACCCAATTTTCAATGCTACCCTAGAAATAAGTTTTGATAATTCTATTTACTCATGTGCAATTCCCACTCAAATCCAACCCCTCTCACTCATGAATTTATCCAACTTAAATTTGAAACTACCCAAGGTCCTTGCTTCAATAACCCTACTAGGCAAACTGTTCCACTCATCAACTATCCTATTTCCAAACCAATACTTTCCTATATCCTTTCTAAATTTAAACTTATCTAATTTGACTCCATTATTTCGGGTTCTCTCTTGGTGAGATATCCTCAAGACCTTATTAATATCCCCTTTGTTAATACCCATTTTCCACTTGTATACCTCGATCATGTTTCCCCTCATTCTTCGTCTTACAAGTGAATATAATTTTAGGTTCTTCAATCTTTCTTCATACGGAAGATTTCTAATGCTATGTATTAATTTAGTCATTCTATGCTGAATGTTTTCTAACGAATTAATATCCATTCTGTAATATGGAGACCAGAACTGAGCTATGTAATCTAGGTGAGGCCTTACTAACGATGTATAAAGCTGTAATATAACCTCTGGACTTCTGTTGCTTACACTTCTTGATATAAATCCCAGTAATCTGTTAGCCTTATTACATACGCTTAGGCATTGCTGTCTTGGTTTAAGGTTGCTACTTACCATAACCCCCAAGTCCTTTTCGCAATCTGTATGGCTAAGTTCTATGGTATTTAACTTATAAGTGCTTGGGTTATGGACACTCCCGAGCTTCAGAACCTTGCATTTATCTACATTGAACTGCATCTGCCACTTTTCTGACCAGGAATTGAGTTTGTCTAAATCCTCCTGAAGTTCCCCAACATCTACGTTTGAATAAATTATCCTACCTATCTTCGTGTCATCCTCGAATTTGCTCATATCACTAGTAATTCTCTCATCAAGGTCATTGATATATATTATAAACAACAACGGGCCTAAGACTGATCCCTGTGGAACACCACTTGTATACTACAGCCATATCCCACCGAGGCCACCCTGCCTCAGTGGGATATGGCCGCTTTGTTGAAAGAAGAAGAATAAATCTTGTTCTAGACACGAGAGAATGGGTCTGTGAGGTGAGAGCGCAGAGTATAAAAAATCCTGCCCCACGTTCAGTTTAAAATGACTTTGATGTGTTGTCTAGTTTTTTGTTTTGTTTTATTAGCTGTTTCTTTGTATTAATTGAAAGAATTGAAGACACAGATTATTTTGATCAGTTTCAGACCACAAGTGGATTGAAATAAGGATCACAATAGTGGAAGTATTTGATTTTTTTGTGAATTACCTGAGGAAAAGTAGGGCTTCCCTGGTCTGTTTTATGGTCTTTGCTAGGTCTGTTGTAGTTATTAGGATGACCTATACTATGACCAGTCATTATTAATTATATTTTATTAATCCGAGAATTGGGATAAAACTTAAGATTTTTTTTGTGATGGATTTAAAATGCAGGGGCAGGTGTTATATAGGAGAGGCCTGAGGACATGATTAACCCTTTCGGGGTTTTGGCCATACTAGTACAACTCACGCGCCAGGGTTTTGGTCGTACTAGTACACCTAAATTCTAGCGCCCTCAAATCAAGCAGAAACAGGCTGGTAAACCTAGATGTGAGAGAATGGGTCTGTGCGGTCAGTGTGCACAGTATAAAAAAAATCCTGCACCACACAGTGCATAATGAGGAAAAAAAAAAACTGTGTTTTTGGTTTAAAACAGCGACTTTGCAGTCTATTTTCGTATGGTATTTATGATTGTACTCTCGTTTTCTTAGTCTCATTTGATAGACTGGATGATATATTACAGAAATAGAGATACTTTTGACTGGTTTCACGATGACAAGTACCTTGAAACTGAGCGCAAAGTAGTGAAAATGTTCGATTTTTGACTATGTTCAGAGTAAACAAATCACGCCATGCGTCAATACACATCAACTGGGTAGTCTAATATTCTTGCACAAGTGCGCTGATATTATTTATACCATTTTTACAATGATGCAGTTGTATACATAACAGTAAATCTTTTATTTTTTTGTGAGAATAAAAATTCAAAATGGAAAGCAAAAGTAATGTAAAAGGGGCCTGGAGACGTGACTAATGAACAGATAAAATGTTATTTGAGTGCCAGGAATGTCTGTCTCATTTATTCTGGACCCTATTTTGAAATTGGCATCTTTTGAAATTTGTGTGAAATTGGCCAAATTGCGAATTTCTGACCACCTTATTGGGTAGTTGAAATCGGTAAATTGGCTGTTTCTTGTACTCACTTGATAGAACAAATGGAATTCTAGCGAAATAGCTATAATTTTAGTAGACTGAAACATTGGAATTTGCCGAAAATAGTGCTCAAAGTGGGTGAAATCGCTGATGAGTAAATATCATCGATACCGCTAACTTCGCGAAAGCATAATTCCGTTAGTTTTCGAGCAAATTTCATAATTTTGGTGTCGTTGTGATCAGAAAAAGATTCTCTATCATTTCATAAGAAAAAAATAATTTTTTTTACCTGAAAATTTTGGGACCCTGAGAACGAGTTTCGGAGAGGGTCTGTGGACCCCCAAAGGGTTAATGAACAGAGGAAAGGTTGCTTTAGTGGTTGGAATGCCTACAGTGTTTATTTTGGGCTCGGTAAATTGTATTTTTTTACACGAAAATTAGCCAAATTACCAAATTCTGTGTATACTATAAGGCAGTTCTGAAGGGATGGTTTCTTGTGCTCAGTTGATAGAATGGAAGCCATACTACTAAAATAGCTATCAATTGGTTGAATTGAGCATAGGAATTGACTTAAAATAAGACTCAAGTGGGTGAAATCAGTGTGTAAATTGTACCCACACCAAGTTTGCATCTGCATAATTCCTTAAACGTTCCAAGAAATTTTGCATTTTGGTGTCATTACCTTCAGGAAAATGTTCTCACCACATTGTCAGCACTTTTAATTTTGAGGGTTGCAACAGTGAAAGGGTAAAACTGAAAATTTCTTCTTTCAACAAACTGGCTATATCCCACCCAGGCCCTTGCTCCCGATATTTTAGTCGCCTCTTACGACACGCGTGGCTTACGGAGGAAGAATTCTATTCCACTTCCCCATGGAGATAAAAGGAAATAAACAAGAACTAGTAAGAAAATAGAAGAAAACCCAGAGGGGTGTGTGTATATATCCTTGTATATGCATGTGTAGTGTGACCTAATTGTAAGTATATAAGTAGCAAGACGTACCTGAAATCTTGCATGTTTATGAGAGAGAAAAAAAAGACCAGCAATCCTACCATCATGTAAAACAATTACATGTAAAACAATTCACACTCATTTGGCAGGACGGTAGTTTCTCCCTGGGTGGTTGCTGTCTACCAGCCTGCTACACATAACTACAGCCTCTCTTCACTTAACGACGGAGTTCCGTTCCTAAGACCACGTCAGTAAATGAGTACGTCGCTAAGTGAGGAGAGGCTGTACTATGTTGGTTTCAGCACCTTCAAACAACCTCTATTGACTCGTGAAATTGTAATAACACAATTCCAAACAACCCATAAAATGGGGGGATTGAACCCATGGTGAGTGAGTCATAAAACTCCAGGACAGTGAGTCGTAAATCTCCAGGCCAGTGTGTAAACCACTGGCCCACTGGCTTACGCACTGGCCTGAAGTATTATGACTCAGTAGCCATGGGTTCAAACCCCAGCCGTTATGTGGTTTAACCGCTACTGAACTGATAATCTCATTGGTTGGTAGAATAAAGATACCCAGGTGTTGCACATGTGTCTTGTCATATTTTAGTGTTATATTCATGGAGAAGAGGTCAACCCATAGGGGTCATATAGCACTTGGGGACTGGGAGGTAATCAAGTTTGATCCAAGGGACAGTAGCTCCAGTTAATCAGATCAAGAGTTTTCAGCAGCATCAAGGCACACTCCTTGAAGGGTATAGTAGATAATAGATTTAATGTTTCTCTCTTTCTTTGACACCCTTGTTGGGAGATGGCACCAGTGTGTGTAAAAAAAATGATTTAAGTACTGTACAGTAGAACCCCGAGTAACGGTCTGTCCGAATAACGTTTTTTTTGTGTAAAGGTTGCATTTTACGATCAATATTTTTCTCGTGTAGCGGTCCGTACCAGACCTGTTTAAGAGTGTAGCAGGCATGCAGGGAGTGTAGCAGGCATGCAGGGAGTGTAGCAGGCATGCAGGGAGTGTAGCAAGCATGCAGGGAGTGTAGCAAGCATGCAGGGAGTGTAACATTCATGCAGGAAGTGTAGCAGGCATGCAGGGAGTGTAGCAGGCATGCAGGGAGTGTAGCATTCATGCAGGGAGTGTAGCATTCATGCAGGGAGTGTAGCATTCATGCAGGGAGTGTAGCAGGAATGCAGGGAGAGGGGATTCCCCTTCCAAACACTAACCCCTTCCCCTGTCCTCCTTCCTATCTTCCAGATGCCAGCACCTCTCTTCAATAAAGGTAAGTAAATGTTATTTTAAATGTTTAATTATAAATTTAATATTACATATACTACTTTATATATACTATTTATAATTGTTTTGTAAATGTAAAAGTATAGTTAATCTTTACAAAATTAATTTTTTGTGAATATTTTTGGATGTCTGGAACGGATTACAGTGGTCCCTCGGTTTCGTGCATCTCCAAACTCGAACATTTATGTAAGTGTATTTTCGTAAGTGCTGTTGCAAGTGTATTTTGGGGGTCTGAAATAGACTAACCTACATGACATTATTTCTTAAGGAAGTAAATTCGTTCGGTAATGGCACTTGAGCAGCATTCTGGAATGAATTTTCGTCAAAAACCGAGGGACCACTGTAATTGTATTTACATTATTTCTCATGGAAAATAAGGTTTCGAGTTACGAATTTTTCGTGTTGAGGTCTAGCTCCTGGAACGGATTAAGACCGTTAGTCGAGGGACCACTGTATAGGATTTTGAGTGTATTTCAGCAGAATATTTATGTACTGTTTTATATTAAAGGGGAAGCATTGAATGCATAGCAGTCGTACAGCTCTTAGAGAATCTGGTTTGATCCGAGGCAGGAGAGTACCTCCAATTCATTGGATGAAAATCTTTAAAATCATCAAGGGCTATTAATATTGTAGAGAGAATTAAACCTCAATAATTAGGTTCTTTTAAGGAGGTATATTGAAATAATGTTTCATACTATTTTATTATTTATTTTATAGATGAAGAAGTTTGTGCAGCTCTTCAAAGGATGTCAGAGAAGACTTACAAATCTTTGTACAGTATTGACGAGATGAGGCAGTTAGCGACAGGCAAACATTCAAGTTGCAGACTTTGGGGACTTTATTGCAAATCTTAACCACCAGGGATATTTATTAAAGAAAGGTCCCAAATATATCAACTTCAGATAGCAGATTATTAATATAGCTGTAACTAATTGTATGTACAGTGGTACCCTGAGTTTCGCCACCTTCCAACTCAAACAATTATGTAAGTGTATTATTGTAAGTGCTTTTGTAAGTGTTTTTTTGGGGGTCTGAAATGGACAAATCTAATTTACATTATTCCTTGTAGAAACAAATTCGTTCGGTAACGGCACTTGAACAGCCTTCTGGATTGAATTGTATGGCGAAACTCGGGGTTCCACTGTATCTTCTATAGCTAAAGTTTTATCTTGCATAATGTGGAATATATTGTTCATACATTTGTTGGAAGTACAAAAATATTTTTATACAGCAGATTCAGACTTAAATAGTTTGGGTAAGTTTGAAAATTATTGACTGATCTAAATTATAGTTTAATAGCAGGCAGATAAATTTTGGGTTTTGAAGATGTTACTATAATTATTGTCTTCAAAGTTGATCCAGAGGAGAGGTTTAGCGCTTGCTTATGATTATAATACGTAATACTAGTCCAAAGGAGAGGGTAGCTTCAGTTCCTTGGATTAAGTGCTTTTGACTAGTAACATCAAGGCACCCCTCTTATCGGGTGCTCTTAGCCTAGTACAGTTTTGTGTAGCATAAGCTGAATTTAAGTGTCAAATATTAATTCAATAATACTGAGGAAAGATTGATATTAGTCATGATGAGTTGAATACTAATGCAATTAAAGACACTGTAGCCTTAGGTAATTATTATTGTACTGTAGTAACACAAAAACAATCATAACTAAGCAAAGAGACCATACTATTAATGTTAATATTACAGTGTAAATGGTATGTTTGTTTATTTCCATCAGTGTTAAAAATATATGAACTCTTGACATAATGGACTTTTGAAATAACTAATAAAATCCCCTAGTTAACCCTAAACTGTCCACATGTAGATCTACATGACGCGTAGCGCTCTGAATATTTTGAAAAAAAAATAAATTGTTCTTTTTGTTTAATATGAAGAGCGCATTTTTGTGGCATCCCGAATTTTGTAATACTGCGCACACTGAGTGCACAGACCCATTTTCTAATGTCTAGGCAACTCTGGCTTATCATGGTAAGGTGAAAGCATTAAAAAAAACGTGGGTCACGTTGGAGCACTACGCCCCGTCAATGTAGATCTACCTGTGGAAGTTTAAGGGGGTTTAAAATTTTACTTTTAACTCCTTTCTTTTCAGTGTTTATTGCAGTATATAAATGTCTTGGAGGGGTATAAGTTGAGTTTTTCCATCCTAAGAAAGGATGGAGGGGGAGTAAAGAGGTTTGCAAGGGGCTTGGACATACAGCAGGCATCTGTGAGTGTTAGATAGGAGTGGAGACGAATGGTTTTGGGACTTGAGCTGTTGGAGT
The DNA here is from genome assembly GCA_009830355.1 of Cherax destructor. Classification (NCBI taxonomy): domain Eukaryota; kingdom Metazoa; phylum Arthropoda; class Malacostraca; order Decapoda; family Parastacidae; genus Cherax; species Cherax destructor. The sequence continues at coordinate 16,550 of WNWK01030345.1, forward strand.
GTGAGCAGGGTAATATTTTGTGAAGGGATTCGGAAACCGGAGCCGGACTTGAGTCCTGGAAGTACAATGCCTGCACTTTAAAGGGGGGTTTTTTGGGGGTATTTGCTGTTTAGAGGACAGCTACATTGTCATATCGGGGCTTTGCCTCTGCAAAGACAGTGATAGTGTCATTATTATTATTTTTAAATTTTTAAAAAAAAGAAGAGCTAAACCAAATGATAGTGTGAATGATGGTGAGCGTTTTTTTTTTTTTGGGTCACCTTCCCCCGGTAGGAACGGCCAGCATTTTTAAAAAAAAAAAATAAAATATACAAAAAATACGGGGGACAGAAAGGGTTTTTTGTGTTTTCTGAAATTTTTTTAAAGTTATTTCAATTTAGCAGTTGGAAAACCCCCCTTTCCCCCCCAGTCCCCTAAAAAAAAGGGGGGTTTTTGTAAAAAGAATGGAGTACAAAGGGGGAATTTTTACTCCATACCCCCTAATGTACAAATGTATGATAATATGTTATGAGAGGAAAACTGAAAAAAACAAAAAAAACCCCTTTTTGATATTAAAAAATACAAACTAAAACTTTTTCATTATTTCCTTGATCAATTATTGACTTGAAAGTAATTTTTTAATTAATGCAGAAAAAATTAAGAAAAAGGTGAAATTGTTGATCTGAATATGTAATGATGTCCTACAGCCACACATCATAGCCAGGTCTTGATTTTTGCAAATTTTTTTTGTGCAAAATTAATTAACCCCCGCTCCCCCCCCTCCAAACATTTCAAATTTGCAAGAAATTAAATAGTGCAATCTCAATAACGTGACCACTTAATGGTATTCATTTTTTTGAACGGGGCCATTGTACTATGGCTTTGATGATATACACTCAATACCAAAGCTATATAACTTATGTGACACACAAACCACCAAAATACGGCACTATGTAATGTTATAAAATTCCCCAAAAAAAAAAAAACCCCAATTTCAAATAAGGTTTTCAATCAGCAACAAAACCTTGTGCATACCTTTTTTTTACCTGGTGCTCTCATTGTATACTGTACATCCCCCAGCTTTTTGGTGTATATACTGTATACAGGCATACATCTTTTTTATAAAAAGGGGGGCTTCCAAATTCACTCTAAATAAATTTTTAAAAAAGTTATACAAATTAAAATAATTTAAATTTTTTTTTTTTTTACATAAATTTTACAGACTGAGCCATTCCCCCCTATTTCATTTCAAAGCCCCCCCCCCCATCTGAGGTATACTACCCCCCCCAGGATGGGGAACCCAAAAAGTTCCAACAAAGTGTATTAACCCTTTTCGGGGTCCATGCCGTAGTTCTAGGGTTTGAGTTCAGGGTCCAAACCGTTGTTCTATTAAAGAGCTCAGCTCACTCAGATGCTTTGAGCAAAAAATTTGGGCCTAGATATGAAAAATACACCCATGTGGTAAGTGTGCCCCAAAAAAACAAACCCCGCAGAAAAGTGCAAATGAAAAAAAAAACAAATTTTTTATGAAAACAGAAATTTCCAGTGTTTTTTTTTTTTTTTATAGTTGTATTTGCGTTTTCCCTTGATCTCATTTGATGAATGGGAGATATATTACAGAATAAGATGTTTTTTTTTTGGGTTTTTTTGTATTGGAAAGGGTTTTGAAACTGAGCTCAAAGTATCGTAAATGAAAATTTTTTTGCCAATATTAAAGAGTAAACAAATGACCTCACACGAAAAACGACCAGCTGGTGGGTCAAAAATACGTTCACAAATGTGGTTTTTTTGTACAATTATTACAATATTGCATAACAGTAAAAACTTCCATTTTTTGGGTTTTAAAAAAAAAAAAAAGGAAAATTTGTAAAACTGAAAACATAACTAATGAACAGAGGAAATTTTTAGTTTAGTGCCCGGAATGCCTGCATTGTTTATTCTGCACCCTATTTTTTTAAATTTAATATTTTTTTCTTTGAGTTAAATTGGCTAAATTAAAAATTTTCAATCACTATTTTTAGTTGAAACAGTTGACTGGGCGATTTCTTGTCTCAATCGAAAAAAAGAAGTAAACTATGAAATAGCAAAGAATTTGGTGACTGGAATAATGTAATTCCTTTAAAAAGGGGGGCAAAGTTGGCAAAATCAACCCTCAAAAAACCTTTACACTAAAAAATTCGGGGGGCATAATTTTCGAATTTTTTTCAAATTTCATACTTTTTGTTTTATTACCTTCAGAAAAAAATTTCTACCATTTCATAAGAAAAATAAGAATTTTTTTTTTTTTAAAATTTTTTACACTCCCCCCCCTTCCAAAATGGCCTTTTGGGGGCCCCCCCAAAGGGGGAAATACAGTGGAAACCCCCGGTTTTCGTGATTAACTCCCTTTTGGGGTCGGTGCCCCCCAGTACGCGTAAATTCCCGGGCTTCAAATTAAGCAGGGGAAAAAACTGGTAGGCCCCCATAGAAAGAATGGGTCTATGTGGTCAGTGTGTGCAGTATAAAAAAAAAACACCAACTGATAATGAGAAAAAAAATCCGCCTTTTTTCGTTTTAAAAAGCACTTTGCAGTCTATTTTCGGGTGGATTTATTGATGGCCCCGTTTTTTTTGGGCTCATGTGATAGAATGGGGAAAAAATATTCAGAAATGAGATGATTTTGATTGGGGTTTTTTAAAGACAAGTACCTTTTAAATTATCAAATTAGCGAAAATGTTTGATTTTGGGGCCCCCGTTCAAGAGTAAAAAACACACCCTGCGTCCAACTGGGGTCTAATATTCTTTCACAAGTGCGCTGAATTTTTTTTATCTTTTTTACAATCATGCAATTGTATACATATCATAAATCTTCTATTTTTTTTGAAAAAAAATTTAAAAATGGAAAGAAAAAATAATGGGAAGGGGGGGCCTGGAGACATGACTAATGAACAAAAAGATGTTATTTTAGTCCGGGGAAAGTCTGCCTTGTTTATTCTGAACCTTATTTTAAAAATTGGTTTTTTTAAAGTGGAAATTGGCCAAATTGTCGTTTTCTGACCACTTTTTTGGGGGTTAAATTGGTAAAAGGCGGTTTTTTATAGTCGATAGAAGAAATGGAGTTTAGCGAATTAGCGGGGGTTTTAAAATTGGACGGGAAATTTTTGGGGAATTTTGGGCCCAAAAAAGGGGGCTAAAAGGGGGGTAAACCTTGATGCATAAACATCTTCAGACCAATAATTTAAGACATAACCCGTAGGGTTTTCATTCAAATTTCAAACTTTTGGTTTTTTTTAAAAGATCAAAAAAAGATTCTCTATCATTTAAAATTTTTTTTTTTTTTTTAAAAAAATTTTTTTCGACCCTGAAACTTTTTTCCCCAAAGGGGGGCCCTTGGACCCCCAAAGGGTTAATCCGAAAAAAAAAGTCTAAAAAAAAACCGCCCCCTTAAAAAAAACTTTTTTTTAAAAAAATTTTTTTCCCCCCCAGCAATTCTACCCTAGCTCATTTCAAAGCCTAAAACCCCCCTTAAAAGGAAAATTATTTTTTTCCCAAAACCTTTCCCAAAAAAGGTTTTGGCAAACCCAAAAACCAAACAAATTTTAATTTATTGATGCAATTTAAAAAGGGGAAAATCGGTTTTATTTTTCCCCAAATTTAATTTTTGGGGGCAAAAAAGAGCCACGGACAAGCCAAAAGGCATTAGGGGAAAATTTCGGGGTCCTTAAAGGGGGCAAAAGTATGACAAAAAGAGAAATTTATTGAGTTTATTTTTTTTTAAAAAAATTTTTTTTAAAAATTTTAAATTTTGATGAAATTTTATTTTAAAAAATTTAAAAAATTTTAAAATTTTAATTTTAATGTTAAGATTCTTTAATGATAATATGGAATTGAGAAAATTTTTAAAAGGAAAATAAATTAACTTTTTAATTTTTTTATAAATGATGGGGGGAACATAAAAGTAACATATTATTAAAAATTGAGTTTATCGTATAGGAAAGTAATAATGAGCTTTTTTCAAAGTTTTTAATAGAATGATCTTTTTTTGGGGGTATTTTTTGGTTGAGTCTTAAATTGATTTTCAGACAAGATTATCTTTTTTTTTTTTAATGAATTGATTGGGCCCATGTGCATAAATTTTTTTAAGGGGGAAATATCAAAAGTGATCTGTGTCTTGTGTTGTGGTCATGGGTCCTTTTAAATTTTTTAAGAGGAAAATTTTTTTGAGTGAATTTTTTTATATATGTAGTAGGCAAAGAGTGATGAATGTTCTTTACGGTGTTTTTTTATTTTTAAAGGGAGTATGCTGTCTAGGGGGAAAATTTTATTTATTCTTTTTTGGGGCCTTTTGTTGTGTTATGAGTGGTCTAAGGTGATTTAACGTTGTTCCCCCCCATGCACAGATTCCATAGGTGAGAGGGGGGTAGATAAGGAATGATATAGTGAAAGGAGAGCTGATTGAGGAAAAAAGGGTTTTTATTTTTTGATAATATGCCACTGTCTTGGGAGTTTTTTTTGGGAAAAATTTGGGGAAAGGGTTTTTGGTTTAACTACTGTAAAGGGGTTTTTCCCCAAAATTTTTCCCCCCTCTGTGAGTCTTGTGTTGGTACCATTGATTTTTAAAAAGGGGAAAAATTTTTTGTTTTTTTTAAACCCCATGGGTTTTTTTAAAAAATTTGAGGGGTTTTGGGGAAAATCCATCCATTTGATTTTCCTGTAATTCGGCATTAACAGTGTTGGCCAGTATAACTGGTTTTTGGGTGAGAAGACATATGTTGTGTCATCTGCAAATAAAATGGGTTTGAGTGGGGTTTTGATGCATTCGGCAGGCCCCTTTATGTAAAAGAAGAATGGGGGTGGCCCCAGGACATTTTCCTTTTGGGGGGCTGACTGTAATTTGTTGTGTGGAAGAGTTGGGGCCCCTTTGTGTACACGTATTGGTTTTTTTGGTGGGGGATGACTTTAGGTGGTTGAGTGGGTCCCCCCCTTTTACCATAGTGTGCAAATTTTTGGGGGAGCAGTAAATCATGGTCATGATCAAAAAAATTTTCGAGGGTCAATGAAGATTCCCAGTGGGACTTCTTTTTTAAGTCAATATTAATCCAAATTTTTTAATAGCATCGTTTGTGCCTTTTTTTTTGTCCTGAATCCAAATTGACAGGGGTTGAGTAATTGTGTGAGACGAGGTAGGAATAGATTTGTCTATGAATTAATTTTTGAAGATTTTAAAAAAACAATGGTAAGTTAGAAATTGGTCTATAATTATTCAGGTCTGTTTGATCACCCCCTTTTTTGGGTCGGGGCCCCCCTATTTTTTGGGGAAAGGAAGGGGAGAGGTTTATTTAAATTTAAAGGTTCAATAAGGGGGAAAATTTAAAAATTTTTTTTCATTAAAGTTGGTGGGGTTTTTTTTCTCCTGCCTTGATTTTAAGGGTGTTGATTATGAGCAATTTAATTGGGTTTTGGAAAGGGGGCCCGGAATAGCGAAGGGTAGGTGTTTGTGAGGTAGTTTTGTTTTGGGGGGGGGGTTGAGCTTTTGGGTTTTTTCCCGATTCTTTCCTATGGTGGGGGAAAAAAATTGTCTGGGGTTTTTTTTTCTCAGGGAGGGGGGAGTAGGGGTTCATCTGCTCTTGATAATTTGATGGTTTTTTTTTTTATCTTATTATTTCCTAGAATTGCAGATAGGGGGGTTTCCCGGTCTTTTCATATCACCTTTTTTTTCTGGGTCTGTTCTCATAATACAATTTTTTTTTTATCTTCTTATCAGGCTGGTAAGTTTTAGAGTAAAAATTTTTGGGGGGTTCTCTGGTTTTGACCCCCCTTTTTTATTGTTTTTATTGGTGCCTTTTTAAAAAAATTTAAAAGCAGCCAGGGGTTAAGCCTTTTTTGACTGTTTTTTTTTGGGCAATGTTTGTTATAGAGGTGGTGGGGGGGTTTGGGAAAAATTTTTTATGCATTCATTAGTATCTGTATATGTTTCTATCTCATTATGCCAGTCAATTTTCATAGTTTTAAAAAAATTATTTAAGGTTTACCCCATTTAAAAATTTTTTTAACCTTTTTTTAAAATCTAGGGGCAATTTACCAAGATTAGTTATGAGAAAGGTTTGGGGGGTGGTCTGTGGTGTTGTCTTGGGGGATGCCTGATTTTAGAGGGGCTTTTAGTATTAGTCCAGATGTGGTCTAGAATTTAAGTAATAGTCCCCGGAGATTTTTGTAGGTTTTGATATTGTTTAGTAACAAGCAGTTGCTCATTGTGTTTTTGAATTCTGTTACTTGTGGGTCCCGGCCAACCCCAAGTGTATTGGAAAAAAGTGGGGAAACCCCGGTTTTTGTGATTAATCCGTTTAAAAATTGACGAAAACCAATCAAAAAAAAACTGAAGCAATATTTTAAAAATAATGAAACCAATTAATCCATTCCCGACACCCAAAAAAATTAACAAAATATACATTTTTAGAGAATAATTGGGTTTTTCATACAGAAAACAATGGAAAAAATAAATATGACTAATAAATGGATACCTGGGGAAAAAACATCACTTTTACCTTTATTGAAAAGATTGTTGGCGTATGGAAGATGGCGGGGAGGGGGAAATTATTGTTTGGAAGGGGGGTCCTCGGGCCCTAAGGAAAATTTAGGTACGAGGCCCATCCTGGGTTACTTCCCTTCTTTTTCCCTTTTACTCCAGGGGCCAGCTTGGGAGTCACTGGGCCTGTCGCACAAAAAAAACTGCCCAAGAGGCCCGTTTCTGGGTTTCCCAAAATTTGCCTAAAATGGGACAATTTGAACATTTTTTTAGACCCTGGGTTTTCAACAGTTTGTTTGGGGGATATTTCTCCACAAAAAATTTTCAACCCCATTCCACTTTGCACCACGTCCTTAATCACTGAAGAAAGGGACATTCTTCTTCCCCCTCCTTTTCCCCCTCCCGAGTTTTTTCTGCTTGGTCTGTTGGCCCCTTTTGCACCCTTTAGTGATTAGCCCTTCCTTTCTTTTTGGGCCCCCTGGTGGCTTTAAGGTCCACTCCCAAAAAAGCACAAGAAACAATGGATTATTACGAAATGGTTTGAAGAAGATCT
>WNWK01030346.1:0-23585 GCA_009830355.1 Cherax destructor
ATTGGGCGGTTGAGTTTGTCTTGTGCTCTGATCTTGTTTTTAATTCTTCCATTTTTTTTCATCCCGTAATAAAAAAATTTGCCCTCACTGATCATTTGTATGGTTTTACGCAGGTTGTTGTGTTTTCAGTGGATGCCTTTTACAGATTCCGCATTGTCTGCAAAAATGATACGGCTGTGATTGATGTTCCTGTCTGTGGTAAAGGGGGGTTTTGCCTTGGGAACAACGTTTAAAGTGCACCCTGATTTAATTCCTTTACTTTTACTCTTTGGGCTCATTTGTGATAATTTCCATCTGCCTTCCTTCCCAGTTATTCCTTTTTCCATGCATATTCTTATGTAATTCCCTATGGAGCACATATCTAAGTCTTTGGCAAAGTCCCCGCATTTGTCTGTTTTCAAGAGCATCCATCCATGCACAATGGCCCAGTTTTTGCGAACAGGGAACTAGTTTGAACCTGTTTGACCTGGGTTGGGCAATTCACGATTCCATGTGATTGGTATTTTGTTCTTAAGTTATTGTTCTGCAGTTTTTTTTCATTTTTTACCCAACTTTGTGGGGGGGTTTGGGGGGGGGGGGGGAGAGGGGGTGGGGGGGGACAAGGGAAAGGAAAGGGGGAAAACGGGAAAGGTGGGGGAAATGAACCTGACAAGGAGATGTAGCTGACAGAGTCGGGGCTGGCTTTGGGGGAGGAGGAATTCAACGTCCCAGAATAACTCAAAAATAAGAACAACGGCACCAAAGGCGCCTGAAGAAACCCCCTTTATAATAACATTAGCACGAAAACTCATTTTAAAAAAAAAAACAGTAAACTAAGAACAAGGCAGCAAAACACTTACAAGGGAAAAATTATGAATTTTAAAAAACCAGTAGGCAAACAAAAGGAAGCAACAAAAGCCGCTGCAAAAAAAAAAAATATAAAAGTAGAAAATTATGTTGGAAAGTGAAATAGATAAAAAGGAGCCCCATTCATCACAAAGCGGCTCTATGTGTTTAAAATTTCATCCCCCCTCCACCCAACACTATTTTTCCCCAAAAAATAATTCCCTACATTTAAAAAAGGGAAATATAAGTATTTTTTAAGGGGGAAAAAATTATTTGGAGTTAGGGTTTTAAAAATTTGCTGATGGAGGGGAAAAAGCGAAAGCAGTGAGTGGAGGGAATAGTGAGTGAAGAAGGGGGGGAATAGCTGCGAACTGAGATAGTAATGAGTAAATGGATGGAAGCAGTGGGGGGAGGGAAGAATTTAGAGGGGAGTAATGGTGATGTAGTTGGAATGGGGGGTGGAGAAAGCAGGGGATAAAAAAACAAATAGCAAGGAGACTTTTTGGGAACAGCTCTGAAACAGCATACTTTCTGGCTGATCCGAGGGTCCTGTAGGGACCACGGAACTTCTAGAAGAGTCTTTCGACATTTTATGGAAGTTGCTTTTTTTAACTTTGAGATACTTCATTGTGTTGTGTTATTATCCTTTTAATAGTTGATATTGTTTATTAAGTATCCCTGAAGGGGGCCCCTTTTAAAAGTCCGATTTTTTTTTTTTTTTTCTTCCCCCAATTTTCGATTTTCTTTCGCTCATAACTCAGAACACTTCATCCAATCGGATTCAAATTTTAAACCCCGTGTAGGGTGCGAGGAAGCGGAACAATTAGCATGTGCAATTTGTATGAGAAAAGTTATTAAACCTTTTCCCCAATACGGGAATTCAGATAATTTAAAAACCCTCAGTGGAAAAATTTCAAATGTTTAAATAAGTTGTTTTTAATTCATCGACGATGGAGAAAGTTCGGTGTAGACGCACATGTCACCTTTTTATGAGAAAACTGTAAATTTTAATTCCAATATTAAATGATGTATTCATGACCAAATAGCCATTTCATTTAGTTTTATGGAAAACAATGTTTTTTCAAACAACATTGGATTTTTTTTTTTGAAACTTAAAAAAGAAAAATTTCTTTCATTTGGATTAAGAAATTTAGAAGAAAAACTGCAAATACAAAAAAAATTGAAAACCGAATTGCGTTTTAAACCAAATTTTTTGAACCCCAAAACTTAGGCTTTACAAGCCGTCCATTTTCCTGGGTTTTAACACAAAGTTTCTCAGGCCCAGGCCCCTGGCAGGGAAGGGTTTTGGGTGACCAGTGTTGGATGAAAAAACACTAGGAACACCGAACAACGCTGTTGTGGAGGGGAAATGTACCAAAGTTTGACTGGAGTTGTCTGTTTCGCCCTTTTTTGGATGTAACGCATGTATGACCCTTGTGGGTTTAGAGCAGTTATGATTATTATAATAATATTAATAGTGTTGGATGTATAAATAATATCGACATCATTAAGTTTTTTTTTATTCATACATTGGGGAAGCTGATGACCCTTGTGGGGTTTTGCGCTTTTTTTTTTTAATGATAATTTTATTCGACAATATTGATGACTTCCTCACCAGCTTTAGCTTGGCAGTCTTTGCTACAAACCTTGGGTTAAAGTTTTTGTTTTTACTTCCCCGCGTTATTTTTTTTTAGAACTTTTTAAGTTTTCGTTTTTTTCTTTCGAAAAAAAATTTTTAGTATCGAATCCAGTCATTTCGCAGGGAAAAGAAAATTTTTTTGTGTCTGTGAATTCCCATTTGCTCATTGTCTTCTTTAAAACCCCACCGACGTCTACAACACCAGAAGGGAAAACTTTCAAGGTTCTATGGACCCCAGAAATTGCGTTGTCTCACCATTTCATTATTGCCTCTTTTAAATCAGTCCTCACTACTTCCCTCTGTTTACTTGGGAAAATCATGGAAAACCTTGTGAATTCTTTACTTGATGGGGCTTTTCAGTTGATACTGGAACGCATCCATTTAATGATTCACAAGTTCGACACTGAATATATTGACGTCTGTTTCTGGTATTTTTGTATTTGTTGCCCGTTTTTCCCCTGGAAAAAACTTTTTTTTTTTTTGGTCAAAGGGTTTAGATTCCTTTATCTGAAATGATATTTGTTTACAAGGGGGATTTTTTCTGCAACTGATGTGGACTGACATTGTGTTGATTTTTGTGATTCCCTTACCTTCAGGTTTAAAAACCAAAGAATGCATAAAAATTTTGTTATGTAATTTATCTGAAACAAAAAAGGATAAATTTAATGTCAGGCTAGTTTTTGGGACACCAACAGCCGATTACAAACATTATTTTCATTCATAAATATTGTTTTTTCATACATCATATTAAAAAAAATTTTTGCTAAAAAACCCATTTGTTGTACTTAAATTATTGACATTTTGATGAGAAAATTAAAAAATAAAATGCAACATTATTGCTGATGTACCTTCCCCCTTTCCACGTAAAAATTTTTGATAAAATTTTTTCTTTTTTTATCTTCAATGTTAAAAATCTACAAAAATATAGAATATTGGCCGCCATTTTTTAAGATGGCAGCCTAGCACAGCAAAAGGGAGTGTTTATTTTCTTATACGTTAGTACAAAAATCTCCTCGGGGGGTTGCTTCATGTTAAAATAAATTGGTGGACCGAGGTGAAGGTTGTAGAGCAGTTTACATGTTAAGATCCTCTCGCTTATTTCATATACACCTCTCAGAAAATTTATTCCACAAGATCGCTCTGTAGACTTCGACTTCAATTTCAGGTATCCCCGAAACATTGACCTTTTTACAGATCAATTTGGGGGCTAAGACTGTTATCCTACCTCAGACTTGTTTATTACAGGTTATACATTCTTCACATGCGCATAAAGGTGGTGATGGTTGTTTGGTGGTTGGGGTGGTTGTGGTGATTTTGGATTAGGGGTGGTAGTGGTAGTGATGATGGTGGGGGGGCACTGGTGATGGACAAAACATGCATAAACATGTATATATATACATTTACATATACATAGTCATTCATACATACAAAAATACTACCATAAATATTAAAAAACATACATGTAAAGATATGCACCCTTGTCATATACACATCCATATATACAAAATGCATAATTCCTACGCATATTCACATGCATACGGGATATCTGTAAAACGACATGCATGCATAAATATCCCTTCATTCATCTAAAATCATACATATGTAAACATATATATGTATATTTTAAACAAATATATAATATTCAAATTATACACATACTTATCCAAAGTATATTGCCCTTAATATACAAAAATTTCATATGTAAATAAAATGCATGGGTGTACACATGTACGCCAAAAATGAAAATACAAACCAAAAATTCCCCACAAGTATACATTTTAATTTTCTGGACAGGAATTTTAAACCCCCCTCCAAGATCCCTTTTCCATGCATTAAGGGAAAGGGGGGGGCTTTGGAATAGGGGGTACCTTTCCTGATCTGGAACCCCCAAAAAAAATTTAGTTTCTTGATTCACGAAATCGTAAGACACGATTGAAACAAACCACGACATGCTGACGCGGGGTTTTAAACCCCCCCCGTGGTATGGTTCATTTAGTTTCTTGTTTTATTATGATTTTTTATAATGTTTTCCCAAAAAAAATGAATGATCACAGTGAAATTTTCCCAGATCTAATTTACCTTCACTGTGGTTAAACTGGCAGCATTAATAACGTCTATTTTAATCATAATTTTTTATCTGTAATATTAGCTATGTATGGATGCTTTGTACCCCTGGGGAACCCCAGAACCACGCGGGATTGGTAGTTCTATTTCATTAATATTCTCACGGAGTCCCAGTAAGGCAGCAAGAATACCAAAATCAGGGGACGGGTTCTCCACCCTTCGTAAGGCAGAGGGGAAAGACTGGGACGTAGTAGAAAATGAGGAGCCTAATAGCCGGGGAAAACACAAGGGCTCTTAGAGACCGGGAAAGGGGCGTTTTGCAACATTGAGTCTTAAAGTAGTATGGTCTTAAACCTGTGAAATACCTGGGGGGAAGGAAACGGTTGCCTTATTTACCTCTATCTTGAGTCTTTAAGGGAGTCATTTCTAGTGGTTTGAATAGTGTAAACATTACGGGTTTTGCATTTTGGATGTGTGTAGAGCTTTTGCTGTGGGGGAATTAAAAGGGGAGTTGTGTATTTCCCTCCTCTGGTTTGTGTTTTAATTTTCGAGTTTTCAAATAGGCTTTAGTTTGTATTTTCCCCGGCGGGTGTTTCTGCCTGGGGGAAGCCAAATAGCTTATCGTCTCTGGGGGAATTAGTTGACCCCGTTATGTTAGGGAAATTTTTCTGGGGGGTTGATGACGCAACATTCACTTGGTTTTAGAGGTCGGTGAATTTTGGAGGACTTGAAAGCCAGTTGTTCAAATTTTAGCAACATTCTAAAAACTAATTTGGTATTTTTCTTTTTTCTCAAATTAATGTTTTCCCTGTTTTCTCTGCCTGTTAGGAGGGGCTGTTGGGGATTATTTCAGGGAAAGGGTTCCCGAGCCCAAACATTGACCCGATTAGTGAGCGTTGGCCCCCGACCTGACCACACTGCATTGAAGTTCCACGGTTTCTTTCAAACCTGGTAAAGTCTCTTTCCCCGTGTCATATCGCTCCCGGCAAGGGGCTGACACCATTGAGCGACTCATGAGAATGAGTTTTCCTTTCAAATGGGTGACATGATTCATGGGCCACTCCCTCTACTGACCTAAGTGAATGAGTGAGGGGGCCAGGGGGAAAAGGGATTAATCTTCCTGGCAACTCTGTGGGGTCTGTCTGCAGCGCCCTAAAGGTATCTGTCTGCGGCTCTAAAATGGTCTATCCGAGAGCCCCGGGGAGGTTTAAAAGGCATTTAGCAAACAACCCTGTCGGGATCAATTTTCCCAAAGGGTTTTCCACCCCGAGGAGGATTTTGTTTGGGGCCTTGTGCAGGGTTGTCAGCAGGCCCCGGGGAGAGGTCTGAGGGTCAATTGGAAGGGGTTTGTCAGCGGGACCCCGGAGTGTTAACCTGTTAATATCTGTAAATAATTATGGAGGTCACTGATCCCAGACGAGGTCCCAGACTAGGTTCCAGACCAGGTCCGAGACTAGGTTCCAGCCCAGGTCCCAGACCAGGCCTCAGACCAGGTCCCAGCCCAGGCCTCCAGACCAGGTCCAGCCCAGGCCTCAGACCAGTCGAAGACCAGGCCTCAGACCAGGTCCCTGCCCAGGCTTCCGGGTTGATCACTGATAAATTGACTGAAAGTTTTTTTAAACTTGGCATTCATAACGCAATTTTTACAGTGGTGCTGAGGCACACATGTAAGGGCTCATAATAAAAGTATATTATATAGATTAACCTAGAATAACCCATTTAGGTCAATGATATATTCCATTGGGGTTCCTTTAATCTCTCTCTCTATCTTTCTCACACACACACACACACTAACAACAAATATTCAACACATCTATCGAAACAGGGCACTACCTGGGTATGGAAGACAGCAAATTAGTCCCAATCTTTAAAAAGGAAACAACATGAGCACTTAACTACAGACCAGTGTCACTGACATGTATAGTATGCAAAGTCATGGAGAAGATTATCGGAGAAGAGTGGTGGAACACCTGAAAGGAATGAGCTTATCAACGACAGTCAACACGTTTCAGGGACGGAAACCTGTTGGTTGTCACCAACCTACTGGAGTTCTATGACAGGGTGACAGCAGTAAGACAGGAGAGAGGTGTGGGTAGATTGCATTTTCTTGGACTGTAAAAGGGGTTTTTACACAGTTCCACACAAGAATTGTGAAAAACTGGAGGACCAGGCAGGGATAACAGAGAAGGCACTACAATGGATCAGGAATCCGTCAGGAAGACAGCAGCGAGTCATGGTTCGTGGTGAGGTGAAAGGGGCGTCTGTGACGAGGGGGGTTCAAGGGTCACCTAGGCCCGGTGCTGTTTCTGGTTTTTTAAAATGACAGAGGGAAGGAATAACCCCGAAGTGCCCCTTTTTTTGGATGATGTGAAGTTGATGAGAAGAATTAACGGACGAACCAGGCAGAACAAAAAGGGACTGGTGGCGAGGACTGGCCCGGGGTTGGCCTGGAGTTCAACCACCGGCAAAGTCATGAAGATTGGGATAAAAGAAGCCCGCAGACGGACAGCTGGGGGCCGAACTACAAAACACCCAAGGAAAATATCTGGGGTAGTATAACACCAGGCACATCTGGGCCATCAAAAAATACCTGTAAAACAGGCCCAGCAAACCTAAGAACAGCTTTCCCGACATCTTAAAAGGAATCTTCAGAACCCTGTACACTGTGAGTTAGGCCCATAATGGAGCAGCACCATTTTGGGAACCCACACCCCAGCGCAAAAGAAACTAGAAAAGTGCGAAGGTTTGAAACCCGACTAGCCCCGGAGCTAGGGTATGTCCTACGAGGAGAGGAAAAAGAAACGCCTGACGACATTGGAGGACAAAGAGAAAGGGGGGGACATGATAACGACAAAAAAATACCGAAGGAATTGACAAGGTGGAAGAGACAGAATGTTCCAAAATGGACACAGCAACAAGGGGACACAGGTGGAAGTTGAAGATAAATGAATCACAGGGGTTTGGAAGTATTTCTTCAATCATAAGTGGTCGGAAGTGGAATACTTGGGAAGGATGTAGTGGAGGCAGGTTCCCTACATAGCTTTAAGGGGAGGAGATAAAACTCATAGGGGCGGGCCCAGTAGCGGCCAGTAAAGAGGGGAGGGGCTGGGGAAACGACCCCGAACCCAACAAATACACACACACAAAGTACCCCGTTAAGAGGGGGCCAGGAGCTAACTGAACCCTGCAACCACAATAGGTGATACACACACACACAACAGGGCTGTGAATCGCCCCAACAACAACTAGGTGACACACACACCCCCACACCACACACACACAAAACCCACACCACAACACACAACCAACACCACACACACACAACAAACCCACACACACACACACACACACACACACAGACAACGAGCTGACGTGACGAGATGTCAGGGGGCACCTGGCAGTGGAGTTCCACAAGGGTCAGTCCTAGGACCTGTACTTTTTTGGATATGTAATGACATAACGGAAAGGGGATAATCAGAACCTTTTAGATATGTGAAGTTAATGGGAAAATCAAATCAGTCGAGGATCAGGCAGGACTAAAAAGAACCTGGAGGGCTGCAACCTGGTCAAAGGGCCCCTTGAATTTAACCCTGCCAAATGAAAAGTCATAATATCGGGGAAGGGGCAAAAAAACCGCAGACAGAGAAAGTCTAGGTGGCCAAAGACGCAAACCTCACTCAAAAAAAAATATTTTGGGGTGAGTAAAACGGCACATCCCCGGGGGCCCCAATAAATCAGATAATTTCAGCATGGGGGGTGGCAACCAAAGAATAGCGTTCCAATACCCCTAAAAAATCATTCAAGATTTGTATACCATATACATCAGGCCCAACGGGAAAAGGCACCATTTTGGAAACCCCACCCCTGGTCAACACGTGAAATTAGAAAGGCAATTTTGAAAAGACAGTCCCAGGCAAAGGGGAATTTTCCTCAAAAAGGTTGGGGGAAATCGGCCGACGACACTAGGGGAAAAGGGGTTGGGGAGACATGATAACGACATTAAAATATGGGGGAATAGATAAGGGGACGAGACAAGTTTTCCAGAGGGGGACACAGAAACAAGGGGCCCAAATTTGGGAAGGAAGACTCCATGAGTAAAAGGGATGTTAGGAAGTATTTCTTCAGTCATAGAGTTGCGGAAGGGGAATATTAAAAAGGGAAATAGTAGGGGCCATACATAGTTTTAAGACTGGGTTTGATAAAGCTCAGGGAGCGGGGAGAGAGAGACCAGGAAACAGTGAAGAGGGGGGGCCAGGAGCTAGACTCGACCCCTGCAACCACAAATAGGTAGTACACACACACACACACACACACACACAAAAACAAAAAATATATATATATATATATATATATATATATATATATATATATATATATATATATATATATATATATATATATATATAAAAAAAAAAACACACACTATAATCACAAAAACGCACATACTGAAAAACCTAATCAATTAATTATAAATCCCCCCCTCCAAAACACACACACATTTTTACACAAAGCTGGGGCTGAGCATCCAACAGGATAAAAAGGGACTCAAAAGGAACCAAAAAAGGGAAACTGAGGATTTTGGTTAAAAGGAAGAAGGGGAGAACATCAAGAACAAAATGGATAAAGAAGGGGAAAAATGGTTAAATGAGTTTTACAAAAACGTTGAAGATATCGGGGAGAGAAGGGGGAATCACAGCGTGAGTGGAAAAAAAATTTCTGGCAAAAAAAAAGCTGAGGTCCGAAAGGAGAAATGACTGAAAAGGGGAACATGTAGGAGCGGGGGGAAGGGGGGGAGGGAGCAAAAGTTTTTAGCGAAGTACTATCAGGCCACGAGGTTAGAAGATGGAAACAAAAAAGGGAGATGCTTAAATAACCAGAGATTTGAAAAAAAAGAAATGGGAAGAAGAGGGGAGAGGTCAAAAATTATTCATGGGTTTTGGAGGCTAAAGGGGAAAGCCTATGAAAAAAAAGCATTGAGAGGAAACAGAAATTAAGAGCACATTGCAATAACAGGAGAGAAGGACATGTCTCAGGTGAAAATTTTCACTGATTTGGGGGGGTATTGGGGAAAAAAATGACCAATCAAATTGACATTCAAGACAGAAGTGGCAAACGGGAAATTACAACAGAAGAAATTGTTAAAAGACTTGGGGAATATCAACAATGGCCTCAATCGGACAGAACACGAAAAAAAAAACAATGAAAGTGAGAGAAAAGAGAAACCAGGGAAAAAAGAGAAGGAAAACACAAAAGAAACATCAGCCTCGGGGAAACATCAAACACAAATGCTTAAAAAACCCCCTAACCTATCACCACATATCAACCAAACAAAAACCCAAAACAAACCAAAATCATACCCCCCACCCCCAAAGATAATTTCCCAAACCCCGCAGCCTCCAGAATATTCCCACCCCCCACCCTCCCAGCCTGCACCTTCCTCTTCCATCTCCCAAAATACAGTAATAGAAATGAAGCAAAAAGGTATGGTACACCAATGCAGATGGAATAACAAAAAAGTCTGAAAAGGGAAGAACAATCATTGATGCATCACCTGACATCATAGCACTAACAGAAAAAAACACGGGGATAATAAGATGCAATCTTTCCACCGGGATATTAGATCCTGAGGAAAAAGGGGAGAACAGGGGGGGGGGGGAGCACTGCTCATCAAAAACCATGGTTTTTTGAAAATGGGAGGAATGGACAAAAGGGGAAACAAGACTTTTGTGGAACACTTCAGACTGGGGCCCAAGGGGGATGGAAAGGGGGATGATAACCCCCCACGCAGGGGACAAGACAAGAGTATGATGTGCACAATGGGGCAATGGTGGATACATAGCTGAAGGGCCGGGAGGCTCATAGGGTAGGACAAAATTACTCATAAAATTTCAACAAAAAGAGATTGACGGGGAAAAACCTGACCCAAAGGGGGGACCGGGAAACTGGAGGGCTAAATGTTGGAGACTGTTTAAAACCATGCACCAACTTTTGGGGGATACAACCAGAGAAAAGGGGGAATTTTTGCAGAAAGGGGACTTATTCACCTTAAATAGTTCAGACAGGGGGTATCACACACGAAAGATTCCTTGGTACAGTGATCATGTTGTTCTGAGTTTTGAATACCTTGTGGTTACAAAAGGGAATGCAGGGGAAAACGGGGGCCGAACTTCAAAAAAAAGGGGCTACATAGGAATGGGAAATTTTTTTATGAAGTAATGGGGAAAAGAACTAGAGGGAAAGACAGTTTAAAAGATGGAACTAGTGACCCCTAAGTGCAGGGGGGGAAAAGGGAAATTTATCCGGAACAGAAAAAAAAGGTAAGACCAGAGGAGCCCCTGGGTTTTAAAGGAGGTAAAAGGCCAAAGCCAAGTGTGCTAGAGCAGGAAAAGGTAGAAACAAAGGACTCAAGAAAACAAGGAGTTGGGCAGAAAAAACAGAAACGAATATGGGGATAAGGAGGGGCCCAGAGGCAAAAGAACGACATAGCATCAAAATCAAAATCTGAAACCCAAAATTGTTATACAGTCATATTAGGGGGAAAAAAACAGCAAGGACCAGGGAATCAGGCTGAGGAAAGAAGGAGGAGCTCACAAAAAGGACCAGGAATATGTATAAAAAAAAAGATTTGAGAAGTATTTACAAAAAAAGGAATGCTTCCCGCAAACCAAAGGCACCAGCGGGGGCTGGAAAAATACACATAACCGGGAGAGGAAGAAACGTGGTGAACTAAAACTAAAAGGGGGCAGAGGAACTGTGGTTTCCGTAGCAGCAATCTTCAGAAAATTTGAAAAAGGGCGATTGCCTGAAGTGTAAAACAGCAAATGAAGTTCCAATTTTTTAAAAAAGGAGACAGCAGGAAACTATCGACAGTGCCCTGACTTTTATAGTTAAAGTCAGGAAAAAAATCATCAGGGGAAAAGTGGTGGCACAGAAAAGATTGGGCTATAAACAATCAGCACGGCTTCAGAGATGGGAAATCTTTGGGCACAAATCTACTTGAGTTTTACGATAAGGTAACAGAATAAAACAGGGGGAAAGGGGTGGGTAGTTTCATCTTTTTTGGGCTGTAAAAAGGCTCTTGACACAGTACCACACAAGAGATTGGTGCAAAAAATTTGAGGAGCAAGCAGGAATAATAGGGAAATCGCAAAGGATCAGGGGAAAACCTGACAGGAAGGCCAAGTGTTGGGTGATGAAGTTTCAAGGGGGGCCCTGTGTCGAGTGGTGTTCCAAAGGGTCAGTCCCAGGTCCCCGGGGCTGTTTTTTATATACGTGAATGACAGATAAGGTAGTTTAGTGTCATGTTCCCGATGAAGGGAAGGGTGAGGGGAATACAAGGGGCGAGGATCAGTAAAATTACAAGGGGGCTGGACAGACACGTCTGGTTCAACAAATGCCCGGGGTTTAACCCAAAGGGTAAGGTCAAGAAGATTGGGGGAAAGGGCAAGAAGATCGGACGGATCAGGTTCAGTCAAAGGGCTAAACGTCACTTAAAGAAAAGGATCTTTGGGGTAAGCAGTATAACGAACATGTCTCCCGAACACGTCAATCAAATAACTGCGCAGATAGGGGATTGGAAAACCTGAGTTAGGTTTTTACTCTGAGTAAAGGGGTCATTCACGACATTGTACTCGTGTACGTGGATAGGTATGACACCAGTATGGAACCCTCACCTATCAAACACGTCAGTTGGGAAAAGCAAAATTTGCAACACATTTGTCCTGGAACTGAGAGGATGTCTTTGAGGGAGGTTAATGAACTCAACCTGATGACACTAGAGGGGGGAGGGAAGGGGGAAAGATAACCACGTATAAAATACTTAGATGAATTGAAAGGTGGACTGGGGGCGAATGTTTCCCGAGATGGGATACAGGAACAATGGGCCACAATTTGGGAAACTGCCCAGATGAGTCATAGGGATGTTAGGAAGTATTTCTTTAGCCTTAGAGTTGTCAGGGGAAATGGACTAATCTGGGGAGTGAAGTAGTGGAAGAAGCCCTACATAGCTTTAGGAGGGTTGCAGCTCATGGAGCAGGGACAGACTGAATTAGTTGACCAGTGAGGCGGAGCCAGGAGCTATGCTCGGCCCCGGCAACCAAAATATGGGTTAAGCCATAGGGAGCCCAGGCCTAGTGTCTAATCGACATGGCTCAAGGGAAAAATGGGAATTTAACATACACCACAGACACATACACATTTGGGGCCCCTTTGAAAAGCGGTTCCGCGGGGGTCAACCCTAGGACCAGTCCCCTTTTGCTATATGTAAAATAAATGACGGAGGGGATAGACCAGAAGTTCTTTTTTCGCAGATGATGTGAAATTAATGAGGAAATCAACGGATAAAGCCAACAGGACTTCAAAGGACCGGGGCAAGCTTACATCGGGTTTCCAGCAACGGGCCTCTTTTCCCCCCCAAAATGCAAAGTCATGAAGATGGGAAAAGGGGAAAAGAAGACCGCTGAAAAGAGCATGGGTGGACAAAGGCAAAACCCCAAAAAGGAGAAAGCCCTTGGGGGTGAGTATAACCCCAAAGCACGCCCCCGGGAAGAAAATAAACCCAAGATAACCGCGGCAGCTTTGGGCGACTGGCAAGCAAGATTACTTTCCGTTACCAAAAAGGGAACTTTCAAAACGGGCCGTTCGTCGGGCCCCTATAAAAAGGGGTTTTGGCACCATTTGGGAACCCACACCTGGTAAAGCACGCCTAGAAAAAAGGGCGGTTTGGGGAAAAGGTTAGTTCCACAACTCCCGGGGTCGTCCCATGAAAAAATTTTAGGAAAAAGGACTAACAACACTGGAGGAAAGAAGGGTCAGGGGAAGACAAAATAACGACATACAAAAAAAACTCGGGAATTTACAAGGTAGATAAATGGGCAGGTTGTTTCAGAGAGGGAACACAGAAACAAGGGGACACAACTGGAAGCTGAAAAACCAGATGAGTCAAAGGGATGCCCAAAAAATTTTTCTTTTCCCCGAGTAACAGGAAGTGGAATGGACTAGAGAATGATATAGTGGGGCAGGAACCAAATAGTTTTTAAAACAAGGTATGATAAAATCATGGGGCAGGGGGGGCAGAGACCCAGTAGCAGACAAAGGGAAAAGGCGGGGGCCCGGGCGAGTTCAACCCCCCGCAAAACCCCAAAGGGGAGACAATTAGGGGAGTACACAAAATGAATTTTCCCCCAGTCTAAACGACCCATTGCAGAATTAACAATGTAAACAAAAAAAAAAGAATAGTCCAGATCATTTTCATTATGTGGGTTCATTACTGGGATATTCATTATGTCTTGTCGGGGTTTTTTTATTTTGTAAAAGGTTTTTTAAGGCCTGGACACCTACTGGGGAAAGAAAAGGAAAATTTTCACTTTCCCTGGTATTTTTACTCGGGGAAATCAAGCCAATGTTTAAATTCCTTAACTTTTAAAAAGAAGATTGGACACTTTGTTAAAAATTTTACAGACATGGTTTATTTTGGGAGCTGCTTTATTTCCTTCTCGTAGCATCCCCAGTTTTTGTAGCTTTCCTCTCTTATATATTTTTCTTGGATCCAGCCCATTTTTCTTATCATCGTGTTTTAACTATTTTAATTTTTTTTTGCCCTTTATTAGATTTGGAAAGGGGAAAAAAAATTTTTTTTATGGCATATGGTAGAGCCAGCCATAGGGACTTCCTTTGTTTGGGGGTTATATTCCCCCGGCATAGGGACTTGCTTGGTCTGGTAGGTATTGTGCTTGTCATGGGGACTTTTTTGGTCTGGTAGGTACTGGCTTGTCATGGGGACTTGCTTGGCCCGAGGTCTGTGCTTGTCAAAAGGACTTCCTTGTGGTCTGGTAGTTACTGTGCTTGTCATAGGGACTTGCTTGTTGGTCTGATAGGTACTGTGTTTCATAAGGGATTTGCTTGCTTGGTCGGGTGGTACTGTGCTTGTCATGGGACTTACTTGCTTGGTCTGGAAAGGTACTGTGCTTGCCATAGGGACTTGCTTGGTCTGGTAGGACTGTTTTGTCATGGGGCCCCTTACTTTGGCCCGGTAGGACTGTGCTTGAAAATTCCCTTTGGTCTGGTAGGTACTGTGCTTGTCATGGGACTTGCTTGGTCTGGTGGTACTGTGCTTGTCATGGGGAACGCTTGTTTGGGTCTGGTAGGAGGGGTTTCCTAGGGACTTGCTTGTTGGTAGGTACTGTGCTTTCATGGGTTTGCTTGCTTGGTCGGGTTAAGTACTGTGCTTGTCATAGGGACCTCTCTGGTATGTATTTGGATTGTCATAGGGACTTGCTTGCTTGGTCTGGGGGTTTTTCTTGCCATGGGGACTTGGGTCGGGTTAGGTATTTTGCTTGTCATGGGGACTTGCTTGCTTGGCCTGGTAGGTACTGTGTTTTCATGGGGGTTTGCTTGTTGGTCTGGTAAGTACTGTGCTTGTCTTGGGACTTACTTGCTCAGTCTGGTAGGTACTGTGCTTGTCATAGGGACTTGCTTGCTTTGTCTGGTAAGTACTGTGCTTTTTTTATAGGGACTTGCTTGGTCGGGTGGGTATTTGTGCTTGTCATGGGGATTTGCTTGGTCTGGTAGGTACTGTGCTTGTCATGGGGACTTGGGTCTGGTGGTACGGGCCCGGTCATAGGGACTTGCTTGCTTGGTCGGGTTTACGTGCTTGTCATAGGGACTTGCTTGTTTGGCCGGGTTAGATACTGTGCTTTCATAGGGACTTGCTTGATCTGGTAGGTACTGTGCTTGTAAAGGGTTGTTTGTTTGGCCTGGTGAACTGTTTTTTCCATAGGGACTTGCTTGAATCGGGTCCCTTGTCATAGGGACTTGCTTGTTTTCTGGGGGTACTGTGTTTTTCATGGGGAATTTCTTGGCCCTGGTATGTACGGGGTTTTGGAAGGGATTTGTTTGTTCCGGTAGGAACCCTTTCATAGGGATTTGTTTGGTCTGGGGTTCCCGGTGCTTGTCATAGGGACTTGCTTTTTGGCCTGGAGATACTGTGTTTTTTAAGGACTTGCTTGGTCTGGTAGGACTGTGCTTGTCATGGGAACTTTAAACCCTCCAATTGTTGTTTTTATTTACTGTAAACGTTAATTCCCCCTCCATGTTTAAATTTAAAAATATTCGAAGATACTTGACGGAAGATGGAAAAATCCCGAAGACGGGGAAGTCTTCACCGCTAAAAGGTTTCCCCCCCTTCCCCCGGGTTGAATCAACAAAGGCTTCCCGGTTTTAGGGGCCGGGGTTTTTACGTCTTTTTTAACGAAGTTGCTTAAGTTTTCCTTGTTAAAAACCCCTAGAAATTATTTACATCTTTTTTTACATTTAAACCCAAAATTGAAATTTCCCCGTTTTCTTAAGATGCAGCGAAGTTTAAATTAATTAGTTTTATTAGTCTAATTTTTTTATGTTGTTTATGGATAAACTTTAGTAATGGATGCAGAAAAATTTTTGTTTTTCAGAATGGGTTGGGTTGAGCAACGCCATTTCCTTCCTCAAAACCCTCTGGATTTTGGGAAACCGGCCTCAAATTCCCGACACCGTCAGCACTGATAAAAGAGCTGGAATTTAAAAAACAAACCGATTCACGACTAAACCCCCACCACGCAGGAGCCCCTCACGTGACCTGACGGTTATCAAGATCACTCCCTGTTAACTTTCATCAGGTCAGAGGTACAGCCCCCGGGGAAAGCATGAGGGGGTGCTGGGGCGCCCCCCTCGGGAAGGGCAAATACTTTTTCCAATTAATTTTAAATTTTCCCATTATTATAATGGCTAAGTGACCAAAAAAAATTGATAGTTTAATTAAGAAATTTCACACACACACAAAACACATACACCCCTCATTTATCTGTGTGTGTTTTATATATATATATATATATATATATATATATATATATATATATATATATATATATATATATATATATATATATATTTTTCCTTCCGGCCGTATCCCATGGGGAGGCAGGATAAAAAAAAATTAATATATATATATATATATATATATATATATATATTATATATATATATATATCGTTTGTTTTTAAAGACCACTTGTTTGTTTTTTTGATCTTACCTTTTTTTCCTATGTTTTATTCTTAATGCTATTTATGTCAGAAGGGGATAAAACCCAAAACTTAAACGTTTTAAATAAATATGTTCTAGTGTTTGCTAATGTTAGTCAAAAACGATAATGCTTTAGTTATCTCCTTTAGCCTGGTACCTGACACTGAGAAAACATTGTTTATTTAAAAAACACTTGGCACTTAACACTAATGGACATATCATTTGGAATAATGTAAGAAAATTAAGGGAAAGGCGGAAAAATAATAAAAATTTTAAAAGTGCAAACATTTTTTAAAAAATTTAAATAAACATGTCAAAAAAAGGGACCCCCATATTATATAAAAAATAGGAATATTTGGGTAGGTCAGATCACAAAATTTATTCCGGGATTTCCCATGGTTAAAACGGGTGGAAGACGAAGGTTTGGGGCCCCTTTTAAATCAACGTCTGCCCTTTTTAAAGAATTAAGTAAAAATTAAGAATGAAGATGAAAAGCTCTGTCCACAAGGTTTTTTTTTGGGGAAATACAGCCGGGAAAGTGATAAATTTTTTTCTCTCTCTCTCTCTCTCTCTTTTTTTTTTTTTTTTTTTTTTTAAAAGGGGGGCCCAAAGGGAAGAAAGAAATGATTTTCTTTGTCTCATGGTTTTTGGGTGAATGATTTGGTTGGGGGGGAAGGTTTTCCAAGTAGATTTATAAGGCGAAAGAGGCCAGATGTAAATGATGCCAGTCAAATTGGTCTAGGAGGCGGGGCCAGGAACATGATTCTCAAAAGGGCAGAAAAAGGGAGTACACACGGCGCATGGTTTCAATTTTTTTCTTTTTAAAACCCAAGGAACCTTTTTTGAGCAGGATATTTGTGGAAAATTGATCTTTGAAAACATGTATCGATTTTGTTTATTTTACTTTTCTTTGACCCGGGTTTTCCATTTGGGGCTCTGCCCCAGCCTCAAGTTGTTACTCAGTTAAACCCAGCCTCCTCCCACCATTCTCTCTCATCCTCTTTCTCCCTCGATTCTTCTCTTCCCTCCCCCCCTATCCTTCCTCCTCCCTCCCTCCTGTCCCTCCTCTTCCCTACTTATCAGCCGCCTCTAGCCTGAGCCATCGATCTGTGGCCCGAGTTCACCTCACTAACAAGCAAATCATGGCCAAAAGGAAGTTTGTTGGCGGGAAGATAAAAAGAAAACCCCCAAATTTCCCGTCCTGGGGTGGTAACCCACTTCACGTACTCATCACCTTACCCCTTCTTCGCACACATAAAAAATATATGTATTGTACATTAGTCGAATGGTTCCCAAGTCACGACATATTTTACTAGAAAAAAGTCTTTTCCCAGGAGGCGACCAATTTTTGGCGTGAACCAAAAAGGTTGTTCTTCATTTTTAGCATTCAGCTGAATGTTTTCATCTACCGGAAGGGAATTGGAACGAGAATATTGGCGTACAGAATACCTTATCGAATATTATTTAAAATTTATTGATAGAATGTGTCTATAAAAATTCCTTTTACCTCTGCAACACATAAAAAAACATTAATATGACCAGCGAAAAATTTGGTGAAATAGCAAAAAAGAAAAGTTTCGAAATTTCAGTGAAGGATGAACGGAGGCATTTGATGAGGCCGGGCCGCTTGATAACCCCCCAGTGAAAAACAGGTGGTTTGTTTTTTTGGGACTTACTAGCAGGTTTTGGGCAAAAGATACGGGGATGTGTGTGTTTGTAGCCTGTTCGTCTGACTCGTTATGAAGAAATAGTTTGTTTTTTTGCCTTGCCGTCTCTGATGGTTTTCCCCAAGAAATTACTAAATGTTTGCATACAAATGTTGAGACGGGGCACTTACTTTAAATAAATGTGTAGATATAAATAAAAGTGGAACTATATCAATGTGTGTGGACAAATGATGAGTTTTCATTTTTTCACAAGTGTGTAAAAATAACATTCAACGGGGGGTTTTAAAAAATGTATCTAAAAACCTAAAAATGGCTCTGATGCAATAAACAAGGGCGTTTCTAGTAATGAGAACTGTACAGAGAAATAACCCGTTTATTTGTCATTGGTTTTCCCCCACAGGATAGATACCCCCCTAGCAAATAACAGTGAAGCAAGCAGTATATCTTCCTTATTTAACTTTATTATATATGAGCCAAGGTTTTAAAAATCGGTGAAATCTGGGGTGTTTTTTCCCAAAAATGACTTAATCCAAAGAGACTAAAACTGCCATATGGTTCCATCCATCTTGGGAACACCCGGGTTTTCGGCCCATCGACAAAAATCCTCCAGCTGCCCAAGGGGGTCTTGTCAATTCAGTTCTTTTATCATTGTAACATTTTTTTTTTCTTCAGTAAACTGGGCAAGACGATGCATTTTTTTTTTAAAAAAATTCTGCCTGTTAGCGCTTCTTTTAAAGTGAGTTAATGACTGGAAAATGTGGGGCGAACCATTCCCGCCCCTTTTCGTATTACACTTTTATATATATATATATATATATATATATATATATATATATATATATATATATATATATATATAAAATGTTTGTGTGTGTGTATTTTCCCTGCCGGCGAAAATTTGTGTTGCAATAATTTCGCCCAAAAACATTTGAACCCAACGAAAAAAAATATTTCATTTTTTTGTTTATTATTAAATTATTTAAAATTATCTAAAAAAATATTTAGTTGAAATTTGGCTAAATTAAATTCCCTTAAATTTTTAAAATTAACATAAATAAAAAAATATAATTTTTTTTAAAAGGGATGAAAAAACATTTTTGAAAGGACTAAATTTTTAAAAGAGTGGTCGATCCCCCAGCCCAGCCCTTCTAGGGCAGGGAGGTGCCAAGGCTGGAGCTTTTCTACCATCTGCGGCTCGCAAGCCTGCCCCCTTTCCCTCAGCCCCTTTTGGGGGGGAAGGTGGAGACCAGGGGGGGCCCCAGCAACTATCTACCTACGTGCTTGTGGGGGAAATGGCTGGGGCCCGGGACCAGTTTGGGCCCCCAGGGGACCCCCCCATGGGAGAACCCCGGTCTCCTACCCCCGCCAGGAGCCCGGGGCCGGTCATCTGGTCGAACCCGGGGCCCGGGGGGTTTTGGAACCCCAAAACCCCCTTTAAAAGAGTTCTTTCTAATTCCCCAGTTTTACTTATTCGGCGCAACAAAATATATATATATATATATATATATATATATATATATATATATATATATATATATATATATATATATATATATATATATCATTGGTCGTCAACTTAAATATATTTAATTTTACATTAAATCTTTATATATATTTTTTTCGTTATATCAAAATCAATTTCCGATGATTCATGATAACAAATTTTCATTTCGGCTTTTTCGGGAGACTGAACCCTTTTCCCCGAAGGCCAAATGGACGATTCGGTTTTTTAGGCACGACAAAATATATATATATATATATATATATATATATATATGTCGTTGGGAAAAAGGAAAAAAATTTGGGCAATTAGCAAGAATTCATTTAAAATTAAGTCCTTTCTAAAATTTTTCTACACGTTTAAAGATATATTTTTTTTTAAAGTTAATTTTAAAAATTTATAATTTTTACCAAAAGAACCTTAGAAAACTTATCTAACCTTTTTATATCAAGTGCAATTTTTTAAAAATTTAACCCCTTAAAAATACATGTATTTTAATAATTTAAAAATTTTTAATAAACAATCACAATTAAATTTTTTTTTATTGTTAGGTTCAGAATGATTTTTTGAGAAATTTTCATACAAATTTTTTATCTTATTCGGGAAGAATACGCTATTTAAGCCAAATTAGCAAGTTTGACCTATTCGGCACGACATATGTTTTTTATATATATATATATATATATATATATATATATATATATATATATATATATATATATATATATATATATATATATATATATATATATATATTTGAGAAAGTACTTCCCCAACACAATAGTACCTGGGCCCCCGCCGTTAAATGGCCCGGGAAAAATTTGGGTCCAAAATGCCCTTGGATGTTCAATTTCCCCGGAGCTTGGGGAATTCCCTGAGAGCCTCTGGGCTCACAGGATTACACCAGCATCTAACATGGTGGAAGGAGGCAGTTGTTCTACATCTCTCCTCTGGGGGTTGTTCCCTTTCTCCCTCTTTACTGTCATTCTTTGTAACTTGTTTTTATTATTATTATTTTGCTGCTACCATTATTTGGGAAATTTGCGATGTTTATCATTGAAGTTTTTTTTTATTATTATTATTTTTTTATTTTTTTTTTTATTATTATTGTTGTATTTTTCCAGGTCCTCTCGAAAAACGGAAAAATTTTGGCTTAAAAATTTAGTTTACTTATGCTAACAAGGGGTTTTAAGTACGCTCGTCACCAGGGAAAAAAAAATTTTATTTTTGGAAGTAAAAAAAGAGAGAATAAGAGGGGGTAAAAACCCAGAGACAGAAAAAGGGTGGGAGAATGAGCAAGAGAGAAGCGGGAAAAAAGGGAAACAATGAACTTGGGGAGAAGAGAACTGGGGAGAGAAGCGGTGAAATAAAAAGCAGTGAACCAACCAGTAACTGTTGTAAAGTAAGACAGACACTAAAACGATATTTATACATCTGAATCACCTTACCCCGTAACAAAAGATCTGATGCGTGAAGTTAACCTTTCAACCTGGAGCACCTTGTGCCACTGGGTTTTTGATCCAAGAGATCTTGATTCGAGCTACTCTCTTCTTTTCCCTTTGGGTCGAACCTGAAATTTACCCCCCTAGGGACCTATGATTCCTCGGGTTAAGGGTTCTCCTTGAATGTTTAAAAATAATAATAATAATAATAATAATAATAATAATAATAAAGACAAGAAATGTTAAAAAAAATTTGGTGTGTAAACTTTGCCTTGTATCCTCGCTGATGGATATTTTTCTCCGTCACCAACAGACAAGTAAAGCATATAAACTGACCATTACTTTTTCCCATAACTCTTAGTATTTCATCTAATAAATAATCAGTGAGGTTTTATTTGGACAATTAAAGTTTGGGGAAAACAAGTCCTCCACCCGATCATGTCGTCATCTCCCCGCCTGTCCCGGGGTTTTCCCAAATTAATCGTAACTTTTTTTTTTACATTATGGGGAAGTTTACAAAGGGATTTAGAGCAGGGAGGGCTGATGGCAGTGGGGCCTCTGGAAAATATAGGTTCTTTTACTTAGATGTAGGAGGAAAAGGGGAGACAGGGAGAGTGGAACTTAAGGGAATTTGCCGTGGAACTTGAGAGGGTGGAGGTGCCGTGGAACTTGGGGGAGCCGGACGGTGCCGTGGAACCTTTAGAGGGTGGACGGTGCCGTGGAACTTGAAGCTTTGGGCGGGGCCCTGGGAATTGAAGGTGGACGGTGCCGTGGGGTGTGGAAAAATCTCCGTTTTTTTAATATTTTGAAAAAATTTGGGGACTACCTCTTTTATTTCTTTTCATATCGTTCTTACTCTTTTCCATTGACCTTGGGCCCGACATTCAAGTATTAACAGGTGCGTGCTGAAAAGTTCAAAATTTAAAAGAAAAATTGTCCTTTTTGGGGAACTCATGTTAGAAAAATAAAAAATGGTTATTGGGAAAACAGTGTTTTAAAAGGGAAAGTCTTCAGCAGGAAAACAGTACCACCCCAAAACCCCGCGGGGCGAACTTCACCTGCTTTAATGATTGTTTTAAATACTGAGGAGATGATGAAGGTTGAGGCCCAGGGGTTTCCCAGATGTTAGCCCAATCTGGGGGGATGAACTGATAGGGGCCTGAATATGGAACCATCTTTTGGGATTACCGTCGCTTTCGAAGGGCTCTTAGGAGGTTTGGGGGGGAAGAAAAGCCCCCCGGGAAAAGGTAGTACAGGGAGGAGACCGATGTGATGCCATACCAACTGGGAGGTCAATGCACCTGACCTTAAGACTGTGGAAATTTCCCCCCCTTTAGAGGAATTAATCTCATCTTGACAAACAAGTTTCAGTATTTTTCCTGGGAAAAATTTTGGAAGAGACCATGTTACCCCCTTGTGCTCATACTAATTGAAAATGTTTGGGGGTCCGCCCACCCAAAGGGAAAAAGGATGGTCAAATGGACCTTCATTTGGGAAAACTTAGTTGCATATTGGGTGGTTCATCCAGTGGCTGTTTTTAGAAATGTACTGCTAGCACCTTTTGCACTTTTCAGGTTTAAATGGGAATTTTGCTAAGGATTTTTCCCCCTGTGTGAGCTATCCTTGGACTGTGCCCCCCAGTAGAGTTAGAGAGGTAGTCCCCGGGGAAAAGCGGGGACTGCTTGTCTCATGTGTGTGGGGAGAGTAGTTTTTGGGACAAAGAGCCTTTACTGGTGAAAAAAGGGGAAAACCTACATCCCTCCCCCAAACCCTTAAAAAACCTTCATCCCAAAATTCGCTGAATACCAAGATTAACCTTTGGGCACTGCCCGAGGATGGCAGGGAGAAGCCAACTTCTCCCCGGACAGGGTACAACCAAGAGAGGGCATGCAAAAATGTCAAACGGCACAGTGAGCTTTACGATGAAAAAGAGATCCCACCTCTTTCCCCAAAGAGGCAACATAAAAACCCCTTTGTCAGGGTACACCAAAACGGACATGATCCGGGGGGAACTCCCACAGCCCTGGGTATCCTGCTCTGTCACCATGTTGTTTGGGGTTTTTTTGACTATCCTGCTCTTTTACCCTGTTGTTTACAGGGTTTTCCTGACTATCCTGCTCAGGCCTTTTTTCACGTGTTTCTTCAATTTTGTGATCTAAATGCTAAAAAATGTGTCTTGTGTTTTTCCCATTTTATTACCATGCTTTACAGATTTTGAACCCTTAGGTTCTTTAAACCCTTTTATTAGCCATCTTTTAAGGCCCGATGCCGTTTTTTTTTTTTCTGAATCCCTTTTTCCCCAATTTGGGGTGGAAAAAAGGTACAAACTAATTTATTGTGTTAATAGCGTACCTGTATTTTCATTTACGAAAAGTAATGTAAAAACGGGGGCT
>WNWK01030347.1:0-23585 GCA_009830355.1 Cherax destructor
ACTTTTTGCTGATGATACTGTGCTTATGGGAGATTAAAAAGAAAAGTTAAAAAGGTTAGGGGCCCCGATTTGGGGAAAAGGGTGTGTAAAAGGTAGAAAGTTGAAAGTGAACATAAAAAAAAAAAGGTTTTGAGGGTATCAAATGTTTTAAAAAAAAGAAAAATTGGATATCACATTGGAGGGGGATTATGGAAGAAGTAAAATGTTTTCAGATATTTGAGGATTGACGTGTCAGCGGATGGGTTTATGAAGGATGAGGTTAACCATAGAATTGAAAAAAGGAAAAAAAAGGGGGGGTGGTGCGTTGGGATCTGTGGAGACAAAACGTTATCCATGGGGCAAAGGGGAATTCGGTTAGTGGCCCCAACACTCTTATATGGGTGTGAAGCATGGGTTGCAAATGCTGCAGCGAGGAGGAGGCTGGAGGCAGTTGAGATGTCCTGTCTAAAGGGAAGTTGGTGTAATTATTATCAGAAAATTGAATGGGGAAATTAGGAGAAGGTGTGGAGTTACTAAAAGTATTTGCCCAAGAGGGCTAAAAGAGGGGTTGTTGAGGTGGTTTGGTCATTTAAGAAATGGATCAAAGTAGAATGACTTGGAGGGCGTATAAATCTGTGGGGGAAGGAAGGCGGGGTAGGGGGCCGTCCTCGAAAAGGTTGGAGGAGGGGGAAAAGGAGGTTTTGTGGGCGATGGACTTTGGACTTCCGGGCAAGCAGGGTGTGGCGTGCTAAAATAGGAGTGAATGGACGAATGGTTTTGGGACCTGACGAGCTGTTGGAGTGTGAGCAGGGTAACATTTTGTGAAGGGATTCAGGAAAACCAGTTAATTGATTTAGTTGGACTTGAGTCCTGGAAATGGGAAATTACAATGCCCACTTTAAAGGGGGTCTGGTATAGGGGCAGCTGAGAGGGACTATTCCCCAACTGTTTCCCCGCGCCTCTGCAAAGACGGTGATTATGTTTGGTGTGGTGAAAGTGTTGAATGATGATGAAATATTTTTTTTTGGGGATTTTCTTTCTTTTTTGGGTCACCCTGCCTATGTGGGGAGACAACCGACTTGTTGAAAAAAAAAAAAAAAAAAAAAAATGTATATACAGGGGAACCCCCCCAAAGAGCAAAATTCATTCCAGAAGCCTGCTCAAGTGCCATTACCGAACGAATTTACTCCCTTAAGAAAAAATGTCAAGTAGGTTGTCCATTTCAGACCCCAAAAATACACTTACAATATTATACTTACTAATTTACCATTTCCGGGGTGCTCGTTGGCGGGGTACACTGTACAATATTTTATGATGTTTTCATGTGTTTTATGATTGTTCATGGTTCAATAGGTTAAGGAAGCAGTATTGTTAGGCTAAGTAAATGCTATTATTATATTTCCCTACAATATTTTGTGCACCAAACATTCGCGAGGTTCTTGACCCCCTAACCCTCACAAATATGGAGGGCCTCCTGTCCCTGTATATGAAATTTTTCGCTCTGGGGTGCTTTAATTAAATGTCATAGTATATTATGTGGGGGGGGGGTGGGCTACCTGGCTGGCTCCATACTTCGCAAACCTGACTTCCTACAAATAAAACTCCCTCTCACCCTACATTAAGACTACAAATATTTTAAGGTAAGTAATGGGTGTACTGTGTGTGTATTTTACTTTTATTGTTTTCAATGCCTAGTTCTATTGCTAACTTAATATATGTTAGTGTAAACTTGTTATCTGGCATTAATGTGCATTTATAAGTGAAAAAAAATGGCGTTCTGCTCTCCGGCGATGTCTGCTTTCCAGCAGTAGCCTGGAACCTAACCAGCCGTATAAGTGAGGGCCCTACTGTATATTACTGAATGTAAAAAGAAGAAAATGTTGTTCTTTTTTGGTTTACCCTATCTCTGTGGGAAATGGCTGTGTATAAAAAAAAAATTACCTCTTGTAGTTGATGAATAATCTGGTGACGAGGCTCCTCTGGTGAGCGTTGTGGAGGCAGATGCTGTGGGGCTGAGGTGGGTGGTAGTGGTGGCATTCCTGTTCGTCGCATGGAGCCTGCCATTGGTGGAGGTCCACTGCCTGCAGGGTGAACAGTTTGTTAACGAATCATGAACATATGATTTTTCCATTTTATAAAAATCTACTCTCCTTACACTTTTATCATCTTTTTGAAAGATTTTAATGTTCATTACAAAGAACTGCTTTGAGCTTCCCTTGATCCTCAGACACAGGCAGCTTTTATTTGCCCTTTATCTGAATTACAATAGTTTATTGGTCAATCTACATTATTCCAGATCAACATACTACTTACCTCAAAACTCTCAATAAATTTCTTTATTTCCTGTAACCTCTTCCATTATAGTTAAGGTGCCACTACCCTCTCAGATTTTTAATGTGTCATTCTTATCTTTGGTCTAATCTCTAACATGACTGGTCTTCATCACTCTCACACTTGTGAAACACAAATGAAACAGATATGCAAAATAAGTGAAACAGATGTGTACAATTGAAATAGTCATGTACAAAATGAAAGCAGGTAAAACAGACATGTACAAGTTGAAAAAGTTACAAACAAGCAACATACAGAATCATATGAAAACACCAATAAATTAAAAACACAAGCAAACATAGGCGTACAGAACCATATCCTTGCGAATGATGCAGAAAATTGCCCAAAATTTGCATTATTACAATGCCCAAAATAACAGAGAACAAAGTGTGTGTGCATGCGCACTTGCAAAAGATATGTTACAATTTATTCGGCATATGTACACACTCCCATATAGGATGCCTCCCAACCAGCGAACCTGGTGCTAAGGGTTTAACGATATTTTGGGTACCCGTCGTTGAAATCAGTACCTTGGTTCACCGTCCAATCACAGGCGAGCCTGCCAAATGCTGAGGCGACATGGTTCACTCGCGGTAAGCATTTGTGAGACTTTGCCTCTAACGTCAGTATGGTGCTCTCTCTCTGGCTTTTGTCTTTGACATTCTTTGTCAGTGGTACACTTGCCATTCTTACCTGTGTTCATAATATGGGAAGCTCTGTCCGGAGCTGGAGCTAGAGCTTAGTTGGCCTTGGTAATTGGTATTACTTTTGTATTGCCTGTCAGTCTTGCTATTGTGTGTGTATCCCAGTGTACTGCCTTCTGTTGCTTTTGCATGCATTACAAACAGCGTGTTACGTTGGGTTAATGTCACCTACATGGGTCAGGCAGTTGGTTTTGAATATACTCTACTAAATCTGCCCAAACTATCTCTACAGTGTTGCTAGGAATTGCTCATTCTATTGGCATAGAATATCAATGAACTTTCACAGCTGCGCAACTTCTGACATTATTCCTACAAAGTTAAGGGCTGAACAACATGGTGACCAAACTGAGAGTATCTCCAGATACAGGAGATATTAATCTTCAATCTCCTCTTAGATTCCTTCGTAATGTGGGAGGGCTAATACCAGAGCAATCAGACCAGCAGTCTCGTGAAGCAGGTTTACCACAGGGCTGGCACTAGGAGCTTTCTTTGGGCCCATGGTGGCTTATTTAGCAGTTGCAGGCACTAAAAACAATGGAATAATGACAAAATGTATGGCATGAATGCATGGGTGGCGGTCACTCACTGGTAAACAATGGCACACTGACTCTGGATGGAGTGTTGGGCCGTCAAGGCCATGCGTACGCGCCCAGGCCGAATTACTTATTCCAGAGCAGATCGACTTATACCGAACCAATATTTTACGGAAAAATGTAACTTATTCCGAATTTTACGTAATCCGACGCCTACGCAATCCGGGGGTCCACTGTATTTTCATTTCTAGTGGGATCAATACCTAAAGCCTTTATGGAAGGGGATTTCCTTTCCAAACAATAGTAACCTCTCCTCCCTCCCCCCTCCTCCATACACCAACAAGTCTTCAGTAAATGTAAGTGTGATGTTATTACAGTCTCTCCTCACTTAACGACGGAGATAGGGACCCAAGACACCGTCGTAAGCAAATCATCGCTAAACGAGGAGCATACTATACAGGTGGTGCATACTATAGTGGTGAACCTGACTTAACTCAGTGGTGGACATGACTTAACTCAGTGAAGATGTGTCTTGTGTGCTCTCTATGAATCTGAAGATGTCCTCTCTTGAGCTACTCTACCAGCAGCTAAAGGAAGAACTGAGGGTAGCTAAGCTTGAGATACAGCGAATGACTGAGGAAAACAAGAGGATTCGTAGTAATCCTCCTGTTGTGAATCCTCAAGTCAAGAAAGGAACCTGGACAGTGGCTGGAATGCATGGGACAAAGTTAAGGATCAAGAGGACGGGTGGAGAGGTAGAAACAACGAAGACCCAGGAGAATGTTGTGGAAACATTGAACCCATTCTCTGTCCTACCCGATGAATGTGAGTCGACTACTAGGATCATCACCACGAACGACACAAAGGAAGGTAAGAACATTGTTCTTGTTGGGGATAGTCAGATTAGGTACATGGATAGGGCCTTCTGCTTGAAAGATAGAAGTAGGAGACAGAGGGTTTGTTTTCCTGGGGCTGGGATGGAGGATATTGTTAGCCGTCTGGACGACATCATGAGAGGTAATGGGAGTAATCCTATTATCTGTCTCAGTGCTGGAGGCAACGATATTGGCAGACGTAGGAGTGAGGACCTGACTAGCAGGTATAGGTCAGCAATAGGCATAATTAGGAAGAAGGGTGGGAACCCTGTCATATGTGGTATTTTGCCAAGGAGAGGAGTTGGAAATGAATGGCTGTCCAGGGCAATTGGTGTCAATTGCTGGCTGGACAAAAACTGTAAGGAAAATGCATTAACATTCATTGACAACTGGGACCTCTTCTATGGCAGAAATGACATGTATGCCAGGGATGGGGTTCACTTATCTAGGTCTGGGGTGGGGGTACTGCCAACTGCAGTGGAGGGAGCTGTTAGGGCTTTAAACTAGAAAAAGTTAGTGGTATGGGTTATGGGGGAAAAACAGTGAAGTCCCAGTGTAGTAATATTATGAATTCTAGGAGAACTAGTAATAGGCAGAATAAGGTGGATATTGGAAAGTCAGTGGCATTAGGTGACAAGGACTGTAATAGGTATAGTGGAAAAACATAAATGAGCAGGAAGGGTAAAGAGAAAGGGGGGGTCTTTATATGTATATTACACTAATAGTCGTAGTGCTAGAAATAAGATGGACAAGTTGAGATTAGTTGCTAGTGTGGGTAATATTGATGTTTTTGCAATAACTGAGACGTGGTTTAATATGAAAAATCAGGACATGCCTGCTGAATGTCACATCCAGGGTTTTAAATTGTTCCAAGTAGACAGAATTATCGGGAAGGGGGGTGGGGTGGCACTCTATGTCCGTGATCATTTAAATTGTTGCATAAAAACGGGCATAAAGTCTGAAATATTACATACAGAGTCTGTCTGGATAGAATTTTCAGAGGGGTGTGAAAAATTGATTTTAGGTGTGATATATCGTCCTCCAAACTTAGATAGGGAACAAGAGAGACTACTCTGGGAGGAAATTGTTAAGGCCACAAGGCACGATAACGTAGTAATTCTAGGGGACTTCAACTATAGTTAGATTGATTGGAATTTCTTGACAGGGAATTTAGAATCTAACGACTTTTTAGAGGTAGTTCAGGATTGTTTTCTGACAGAACCTACAAGGGGAAATTCCCTACTTGACTTGGTTCTGGCAAACAAGGAATCCCTTGTTAATAATTTAGAAATTACAGAGGAACTCGGCACAAGTGACCACAAGTCAATTACCTTTAGCATTGAATGGATGTATGATAATAGGGAAAATTCAGTAACAGTCCCAGACTTTCGCTTAGCAGATTATAATGGGCTTAGAGAACACTTATCAACTGTGGACTGGGGTAACGAAGAGAGCTATCAATATGACAGTTTTCTTAACACTATACAGGCTGCCCAAAGAACATTTATCCCGTATAAAGAAATTAGATCAAGTAGAAATGACCCAAAATGGATGAATAATAGGCTCAAATATCTTTTAGGGCAAAAGAAAGGAATTTATAGGCGCATAAATAGAGGTGAGGGTCATCTTATAAATCAGTATACCGACATTAAGCGGGACGTTAAAAAGGGTATAAGAAAAGCTAAACGGGACTATGAAATTAAAGTTGCTAGGGATTCAAAAACTAACCCAAAATTTTTTTTCCAGGTTTATACAACAAAAGTTAGGGATAAGATAGGTCCCCTTAAAAATAACTCTGGGTATCTTACTGACAAGGAGAATGATATGTGCTCTATTTTTAATAATTATTTTCTCTCGGTTTTCACACAGGAAGACACTAATAATATCCCAATAATTAATTTTTATAGTGTCCCTGAAGAAGATAAATTATGTAATATCACAGTCACTAGCGAAATGGTTATGAAACAAGTAGACCGACTGAAACAAAATAAATCGCCGGGTCCTGATGAGCTTTTTGCAAGGGTTCCTAAGGAATGCAAAATGGAACTCTGTGAACCAATATCAAACATTTTTAATTTATCTCTTCAAACAGGTGTAGTGTCTGATATGTGGAAGATGGCTAATGTAATTCCTATTTTTAAAGCAGGGGACAAGTCACTACCGTCAAATTACCGCCCAATAAGCCTGACCTCAATTGTAGGCAAATTACTAGAGTCAATTATAGCTGATATTATTAGAAGCCATCTAGGTAACCATAATTTGATTAATGATACTCAGCATGGATTCACGAGGGGGCGTTCCTGCCTATCTAATTTATTAACCTTCTTTAGTAAAGCTTTTGAGGCTGTTGATCACGATAAAGAATTCGATATTGTTTATTTAGATTTTAGTAAGGCTTTTGATAGAGTACCGCACCAGAGACTGTTAAAGAAAGTGCCAGCTCATGGCATTGGGGGAAAAGTGCTGTCATGGATCGAGTCATGGCTCACCAATAAGAAGCAGAGAGTGTGCATAAATGGGGTTAAATCCGAGTGGGGATCTGTAACAAGTGGTGTTCCACAGGGATCAGTCTTAGGCCCGTTGTTGTTTATAATATATATCAATGACCTTGATGAGGGAATTACTAGTGATATGAGAAAATTCGCCGATGACACGAAGATAGGTAGGATAATTGATTCAAATGTAGATGTCAGGGAACTTCAGGAGGATTTAGACAGACTCAATTCCTGGTCAGAAAAGTGGCAGATGCAGTTCAATGTAGATAAATGCAAGGTTCTGAAGCTTGGGAGTGTCCATAACCCAAGCACTTATAAGTTAAATAACGTAGAACTTAGCCATACAGATTGCGAAAAGGACTTGGGGGTTATGGTAAGCAGCAACCTTAAACCAAGACAGCAATGCCTAAGTGTACGTAATAAGGCAAACAGATTACTGGGATTTATATCAAGAAGTGTAAGCAACAGAAGTCCAGAGGTTATATTACAACTTTATACATCGATAGTAAGGCCTCACCTAGATTACGCAGCTCAGTTCTGGTCTCCATATTACAGAATGGATATTAATTCGTTAGAAAACATTCAGCGTAGAATGACTAAATTAATACATAGCATTAGAAATCTTCCGTATGAAGAAAGATTGAAGACCCTAAAATTACATTCACTTGTAAGACGAAGAATGAGGGGAGACATGATCGAGGTATACAAGTGGAAAATAGGTATTAATAAAGGGGATATAAATAAGGTCTTGAGGATATCTCTCCAAGAGAGAACCCGCAATAATGGATTCAAATTAGATAAGTTTAGATTTAGAAAGGATATAGGAAAGTATTGGTTTGGAAATAGGGTAGTTGATGAGTGGAACAGTCTGCCTAGTAGGGTTATTGAAGCAAGGACCTTAGGTAGTTTCAAATTTAGGTTAGATAAATTCATGAGTGAGAGTGGTTGGATTTGAGTGGGAATTGCACATGAGTAAATAGAATTATCAAAGCTTATTTCTTAGGTAGCATTGAAGATTGGGTTGAACAAATATCTTGTTAGTGGGATGGAATGTTAAGGACTTGCCTAGTATGGGCCAACAGGCCTGCTGCAGTGTTCCTCCTTTCTTTTGTTCTTATTGTAAAGGACCTGCCTAGTATGGGCCAACAGGCCTGCTGCAGTGTTCCTCCTTTCTTATGTTCATATGTTCTTAAATGTTTATACAGCAGTGTACTGTACAGTGGTACCTCGAGTTACGATGGTCCCCAAAATCGCCCTTTTATGTAAGTTTATTTTTTTAAATGCTTTTGTAGGTATATTTTTGGGGGTGTAAAAGGACTAGTCTATTTTACATTATTCCTTATGGGGATAAATTCGTTTGGTAATGGCACTTGAACAGCATTCTCGAACGAAAAAATATCGTAACTCGAGGTACCACTGTATATTGTAACAAATAAAATTGAGGAAATCAGGTCTAATATCTATTATTTAGGTACAAATACAGGTCAGAGAGCCCGTCGTAAGTCCGAGGCGTCGGTAAACGAGTACGTCGCTAAGTGAGGAGAGACTGTATTGCTTTATATTCATTTGTCATTATTTTCTGTATGTAAATCTATATTTAATCTCTAAGAAATGTATTTTTTGTTAATACTTTTGGGTGTCTGGAACGGATTAATTGGATTTACATTACAGTGGTCCCTCGACTATCGGTCTTAATCCGTTCCTGGAGCTAGACCTTAACTCGAAAACTTCGAAACTCGAAACCTTATTTCCAATTAGAAATAATGTAAATACAATTAATCCGTTCCACCCAAAAATATTCACAAAAAATACATTTTAATTATAGTTCTACATACACAAAACAACATTATTAACACACATGTGTAATTATAAATCTTTCTTTCAACATGTCGGCCGTTTCCCACCGAAGCAGGGTGGCCCAAAAGAAAAAAACGAAAGTTTCTCCTTTTACATTTAGTAATATATACAGAAGAAGGGGTTACTAGCCCCTTGCACCCGGCATTTTAGTCGCCTCTTACGACACGCATGGCTTACGGAGGAAGAATTCTGTTCCACTTCCCCATGGAGATAAGAGGAAATAAGAACAAGAATTAGTAAGAAAATAGAAGAAAACCCAGAGGGGTGTGTGTATATACATATGCTTGTACATGAATGTGTAGTGTGACCTAAGTGTAAGTAGAAGTAACAAGACATACCTGAAATCTTGCATGTTTATGAGACAGAAAAAAGACACCAGCAATCCTACCATCATGTAAAACAAATACAGGCTTTCGTTTTACACTCACTTGGCAGGACGGTAGTACCTCCCTGGGCGGTTGCTGTCTACCAACCTACTACCTAGGTAATTATAAATACTACTACATAATAAATAATAAATAACAGAATAATAAATAACATTTACTTACCTTTATTGGAGAGAGTTGCTGGCTTCTGGAAGATAGGGAGGAGGACAGGGGGGAGGGGTTAGTGTTTGGAAGGGAAATCCTCACTCCCTGCCTTCCTGCTACACTCCCTGCATGCCTGCTACACTCCCTGCATGAATGCTACACTCCTTGCATGAATGCTACACTCCCTACATGCCTGCTACACTCCCTGCATGAATGCTACACTCCCTGCATGCCTACTACACTCCTTGCATGAATGCTACACTCCTTGCATGAATGCTACACTCCCTGCATGCCTGCTACACTCCCTGCATGCCTGCTACCACAGGGGTGCCACTAGGAAGCTTCTTTGGACCCATGGTGACTTATTTCACAGTGACAATGACTAAACCAGCAATAAACAGAGTAAATCTATTGTGAAATGTTTGAAAGAGCACGCTGGGTAATGTTCTCTCAAGTGTAAACAATGCTAGACTGGCGTCCTGCGTTGCGAGGCGGACAGGTCTGGTACGGACCAATACACAAGGGAATAACAGATACACGAGGGAAACATAGACCGAAAAAAGCAATCGAAACATGAAATAACCAATAATCGGACCGACCGAAACAAGAGGGACCACTGTATTTCTTATGGGGAAAATGGTTTCGATTTTCGTGAATTTCAACTTTCGGCAGACTCTCTGGAATGAATCACGAAATTAGAGGGTCCACTGTACAGTGGAACCCCGAATATCAGCCGCTGCGTCTATTGGCCGATTTGTATTTAGGCCAATTTTAGGGCGGAAATTTTGCTCTGCATTTTGGCCGGCGCCTCGTAAATTGGCCGTATTAGACGAGTCAGATCGGCAGGACGCCGCACGTAAGTGAGTCAGTCTCCCTGTGTCTGTCGGTGAATGATCATATACTCCGTGTATTCATCCAAACATTTCCTTAAAATCCATTGGTTTTTGTGCTTGTTTATTAACCCTTTCAGGGTCCGTGCCATAGTTCTACGGCTTTGAGTTCAGGGTCCAAACCGTAGTTCTACGTCATGAGCTCAGCTCACTCAGATAAGCTTTGAGCAGTAAATTTGGGCTTAGATATGAGAGAATACATCTATGTGGTAAGTGTGCACCACATAAAACAAATCCTGCAGCACACACCGTAATTTTCGATTAAAACAGCGACTTTGCAGTGTTTTTGCGTATACTTTTTATAGTTGTATTTGCGATTTCTTGGTCTCATTTGATAGAATGGAAGATATACTACAGATTTAGAGATGATTTTGATTTGTTTTAGTACTGGAAATGGTTTGAAACTGAGCTCAAAATAGCAGAAATGTTAAATTTTTGCCGATGTTCGAGAGTAAACAAACGACCTCACACGTCTAATACACACCAGCTGGTGGGTCTAATAAACGTTCACAAATGTGGTGATACTATTTGTACAATTATTACATTATTGCATAACAGTAAATCTTCCATTTTTTGGTTTGAATAAAAATTCATTATGTGAATAAAAAATAAAAATGGAATTCATTTGTAAAGACTGAAAACGTAACTAATGAACAGAGGAAATGTTAGTTTAGTGTCAGGAATGCCTGCATTGTTTATTCTGCACCCTATTTTGAAATTGGAATATTTTGAACTGAGTTAAATTGGCTAAATTACCAATTTCCAATCACTTTATTTTGTAGTTGAAACAGTTGACTGGGCGATTTCTTGTGCTCAATCGATAGAATAGAAGTAATACTAGTGAAATAGCTAAGAATTTGGTCGACGGGAATAATGTAATTGGCCTAAAATGGGAGTCAAAGTCGGC
Source organism: Cherax destructor (assembly GCA_009830355.1). Taxonomy (NCBI): domain Eukaryota; kingdom Metazoa; phylum Arthropoda; class Malacostraca; order Decapoda; family Parastacidae; genus Cherax; species Cherax destructor. The sequence continues at coordinate 11,102 of WNWK01030347.1, forward strand.
AAAATCGCCGATGTGTAGATATCGCTGACACATCAAAATTTGCGAGAGCATAATTTCGTCAATTTTCAATCAAATTTCGTACTTTTTGTTTTATTACCTTTAGAAAAAGATTCTACCATTTCATAAGAAAAAATAAGAATTTTTTTTTTTTAAATTCTTGGACACTGGTGCACCCCTTCCAAAAATGGCCTTGGACCCTGAAAGGGTTAAGTGCAACTGTAAAATAAGCCACCATGGACCCAAAGAAAGTTCCTTGTAAAGTTTCTTTGGTAAAGAAAGTGAGAAACACGATGGAATTTAAGAAACGTTATTGAAAAATATGAGTGGTGGTGTGCGGGTGCTGGAACTTGCCAGGATGCATGGAAAATCCAAAACAACAATCACTTCCATCCTGGCAAAGAAAGAACAATTCAAGGAAGCTGATGTGGCGAAAGGGGTAAATATGTTAACGAAAAAGAGTTCACAAACAAATGAAGATGTGGAGAAGTTGTTGGTGTTGTGGATCAGCGAAAAACAGTTAGCGGGAGATAGTGTTTCAGAGACGATCATTTGTGAAAAGGAAAGGCAGTTGCATGCGGATCTCGTAAAGAAAATGCCTGATGTTAGTGAATTTAAGGCCAGCAGAGGCTCGTTCGAAAAATTCAAGAAGCGAAGTGGCATACACAGTGCTGTAAGGCATGGTGAGGGTGCCAGTTTAGACAAACATGTTGCTGAAAAATTTGTGCATGAATTTAAGGGGTACGTAGAGACTGAAGAATTCCAACCCCAACAAGTGTTCAATTGTGACGAAACAGGCCTCTTTTGGAAGAAAATGCCAAAGAGGACCTACATCACGCAGGAGGAAAAAGCACTGCCAGGACACAAGCCTATGAAAGACAGGCTAACTCTCTTGTTCTGTAGTAATGCTAGTGGGGATTTAACCCTTTGACTGTTTCGGGCGTATATATATGTCTTACGAGCCAGTGTTTCGGATGTACAGTGGACCCTTGGTTTTCGTTGAAAATTCTTTCCAGAATGTTGTTTGAGTGTCGTTACCGAACGAATTTGTTCCCATAAGGACAAATGTAAATTAGATTAGTCATTTCAGACCCCCAAAAATACACTTACAAAAGCACTTACGAAAATACACTTATATAATTGTTCGAGTTTGGAGGTGAACGAAAACCGAGGGTCCACTGTATATATACAGTAGAACGTCATTTAGCACGAGATTATGTTGCACGGTACGGGTATTGCACGATTTAAGATTTGCGACACATTATCATCTTACACGACGTAAAGATGATATTACACGGTTCGGCAGGAGGGGAAAAAATTTTGAGCGCGCGGTCGCCCGCGGTGGGTTAAACCATTGAGTCAGTGGGGGTCCTACTAAGGGTGGCTATGAGCCACATCAAGTGTTTAATGCTGAAGAGACAAGTGTTTTCTGGAAGAAAATGCCAACAGGAACTTATATCAGTCAGCTAGAGAAAAGTGCACCAGTCTTCAAGACAGTAAAGGATCACTTCACCTTGCTCCTTTTCGGTAATGCATCAGGTGATTTCAAGTGTAAGCCCATGGTTATTTACTGCCTAAGAATCCTCATGCTTTGAGGAAAAGGGAATTTGTTTTTCCTTCCTACAAACTGTAAGTTTATTCAGATACACGGGGCCAGGAGCTGAGTCTCGACCCCTGCAACCACAATTAGGTGAGTACAGTTACATACATTATCATAAATAGCAGCATATGTGTAGAGAACCTAGGATAACCCAAAAAAAGTTAATGGAAATACTAAGTCACTCTGACTTTTTTGGGTTATCCTAGGTTCTCTACACATATGCTGCTATGTATGATAATCTTCGTAACTGTATCTGTGTATACCTGAATAAACTTACTTACAGTTTGTGGGAAGGAAAAACAAATAACCATTCTCACAAGCATTCTTGTTGTTGTGGTTCAGCAGACACCACCCGCCTTACCCAGCCACCACGGACCCCACCATCCCAGCATTCGTACGTATTTCATACATGTCAAAAAGTCTGGCTACAAGCCAGCTGTTTGTGAAGAATAAGAGAGAGTGAATTGTGTTTTGATCTTGAATTAACGAAGAAAACAAAGATATTAGACAAGACATAACCCGTGGCCGTAATGAAGTGTTACTTTGTACACATAAAAAGATGTAAACATAAGTTTGTGTGACTGACTTACTGACTGACTTGACTGACTGACTGACTGACTTGACTGACTGACTTGACTGACTGACTTGACTGACTGAATGACATGACTGACTTACTGAATGACTTGACTGACTTACTGAATGACTTGACTGACTTACTGAATGACTTGACTGACTTACTGAATGACTTGATTGACTTACTGAATGACTTGACTGACTTACTGAATGACTTGACTGACTTACTGAATGACTTGATTGACTTACTGAATGACTTGACTGACTTACTGAATGACTTGACTGACTTACTGAATGACTTGACTGACTTGCTGAATGACTTGACTGACTTGCTGAATGACTTGACTGACTTACTAAATGACTTGACTGACTTACTGAATGACTTGACTGACTTACTGAATGACTTGACTGACTTACTGAATGACTTGACTGACTTACTAAATGACTTGACTGACTTACTGAATGACTTGACTGACTTACTAAATGACTTGACTGACTTACTGAATGACTTGACTGACTTACTAAATGACTTGACTTACTGAATGACTTGACTGACTTACTGAATGACTTGACTGACTTACTAAACGACAACTGACTTACTGAATGACTTGACTGACTTACTGAATGGCTTGACTGACTTACTGAATGACTTACTGAATAGCTTGACTGACTTACTGAATGGCTTGACTGACTTACTGAATGACTGACTGACTGACTGACTTACTGACTGACTTAAAGTTAGACACTCAGTTCAACCATCGACTTCAGTTCCAGAACCTCTACTATCCACCTCAGCCCATTAGGGCCACAGCATAACTCCACTCTCTTCACAATCATCCACAAACACCAGCACCCACAATTTAAGGTAAATACTATTATTTATGTTACATTTGTAGTCTTAAGCAGTAAAAACAACATAATACATCACGATAATGAACTACAATTACATATTCACTTTTATTTTTGTAAGATCTGTTGGTCTAAAAAAAACTTGTTTGGCTTTTTGGGGACTCCCAGGAACGTAACCCTATTTTTCCCCATAAGTTTTTTTAATTATTCAACACGAAATTATCTAACATGACTTTTTCAGGAACGTAACTATCGTGCTAAATGAAGGTCTACTGTACTCAAAAATTCTAGCGGCTTCAAATCAAGCGGGAGAAAGCTGGTAGGCCCACATATGAGAGAATGGGTCTGTGTGGTCAGTGTGCGCTGCATAAAAAAAAAATCCTGCAGCACGCAGTGCATAATGAGAAATAAAAACTCTGACCATGTTTTTGGATTAAAACGCCAACTTTGTATTCTCTTTTTCGTGGTCTCATTTGATAGAATGGAAAACATGTTACAGAAATAGAGATGATTTTGATTAGTTTCATGATGAAAATGACCTTGAAATTGAGCTCAAAGTAGCGGAAATGTTCGATTTTTGCCAATGTTCAAGAGTAAACAAATCACGCCATGCGTCCAATACACATCAACTGGTGAGTCTAATATTCTTTCACAAGTGCACTGATATTATTTATACCATTTTTACAATAATGCAATAGTCTGCATAACAGTAAATCTCTCCCAACTGTCACTATCGTAGACCCCTCCTTTAAAGTGCAGGCAGCTGACTGGCAGGTTTGCCAGTCAGTTGCGTCAGAGATAAAACTTATTTGACTAACTGACTGACTTACTTGACTTACTGACTTGACTGACTTATTGACAAACTTACTTGACTGACTGACCTGACTAACTTACTTGATCGACTTACTGATTTGCTTGACTTTACTGACGTACTGACTTAAAGATAGACTTTTTTCACTGAAGAGGACCCTGACAAATCTAGAAGCAGTGCTCCAAAATGGTGTCTAGAGCAGCTGATGCCTTACCGTCAGCTGTATAATGTACTGCAGGGTAAAACAGCCCAGAAATCCATTACAAAATTTATGCACACTCCAGTACAGTGGGCCCCCGGATTTCGTTGGCGTCGGATAATGATAAATTCGGAAGACTATACATTTTTCCGTAAAAATAATGGTTCCGTAAATGATGATCCGCTTGGAAAACGCTATTCGTCTTGGATGCGTACATGTGCCCTGGGACGGCACAACGCTCCATCCAGAGTCAGTGTGCCATTGTTTACCAGTGAGTGAGCACCACCCCCGCATTCATACCATACATTTTGTCATTATTCCATTGTTTTTAGTGCTTGCAACTGCTAAATAAGCCACCATGGGCCCAATGAAAGCTCCTAGTGCCAGCTCTGTGATAAAGAGTGCAGCAGGGATGCAGGGAGTGTAGCAGGGATGCAGGGAGTGTAGCAGGGATGCAGGGAGTGTAGCAGGGATGCAGGGAGTGTAGCAGGGATGCAGGGGGGGTGTAGCAGGGATGCAGGGAGTGTAGCAGGAGTAGCAGGGATGCAGAGTGTAGCAGGATGCGGGGAGTGCGGGATGCAGGGAGTGTACAGGGATGCAGGGAGTGTAGCAGGATGCAGGGATGTAGCAGGGATGCAGGGAGTGTAGCAGGGATGCAGGGAGTGTAGCAGGGATGCAGGGAGTGTAGCAGGGATGCAGGGAGTGTAGCAGGGATGCAGGGAGTGTAGCAGGGATGCAGGGAGTGTAGCAGGGATGCAGGGAGTGTAGCAGGGATGCAGGGAGTGTAGCAGGGATGCAGGGAGTGTAGCAGGGATGCAGGGAGTGTACAGGGATGCAGGGAGTGTAGCAGGGATGCAGGGAGTGTAGCAGGGATGCAGGGAGTGTACAGGGATGCAGGGAGTGTAGCGGGGATGCAGGGAGTGTAGCAGGGATGCAGGGAGTGTAGCAGGGATGCAGGGAGTGTAGCAGGGATGCAGGGAGTGTAGCAGGGATGCAGGGAGTGTAGCAGGGATGCAGGGAGTGTAGCAAGGATGCAGGGAGTGTAGCAGGGATGCAGGGAGTGTAACAAGGATGCAGGGAGTGTAGCAGGGATGCAGGGAGTGTAGCAGAAATGCAGGGAGTGTAGCAGGGATGCAGGGAGTGTAGCAGAAATGCAGGGAGTGTAGCAGGGATGCAGGGAGTGTAGCAGGGATGCAGAGAGTGTAGCAGGGATGCAGAGAGTGTAGCAGGGATGCAGAGAGTGTAGCAGGGATGTAGGGAGTGTAGCAGGGATGCAGGGAGTGTAGCAGGGATGCAGGGAGTGTAGCAGGGATGCAGGAAGTGTAGCAGGAAAGCAGGGAGTATAGCAGAAAAGCAGGGAGTGTAGAAGGCAGGGAGGGAGTGTTAGTGGAAGGGGATTCCCCTTCCAAACACTAGCATACTACTAGTTCCTCCCCCCTCCTTCCATCTTCCACACAACAACAACTCTTCAATAAAGGTAAGTGTTAAGTTACTACACTGTTGTATGTATTAGTTGTAATTTATATATATACATGTACTGTGTAAGTTAATGTGTAAACAATATTTATTTTAATACTTTTGGGTGTCTGGAATGGATTAATTGAATTTCCATTATTTCTTATGGGGAAAATATTCGGATTAAGTTATTTTCGGTTTAAGTTAAGCCCTCTGGAATGGATTAATCACGAAATCTGGGGGCCCACTGTACAACCATTGACTTCAGTACCAGAACCTCTACCATCCATCTCAGCCCAGTAGGGCCACAACATAGGTCTCCACTCTTCACAATCATCAACACCAGCCCCCACAATTTAAGGTAAGAAATGCTATTATTTCTGTTGCACTTGTAGTCTTAAGCAGTAAAAACAACATAATACATCACAACAATGAACAACAATTACATATTCACTTTTATTTTTGCAAGATCTTGAGGTAATAAAAAATAAAATAAAATAAGAGTTGTTTGGCTTTTTTGGGGCTCCGAGGAGCGTAACCCTATTTTTCCCATAAGTTCTTCAATTTATCTAACACGGTGTTTTCAGGAACGTAACTACCATTTAACATAACAGTCTACTACTGTATATAAAATACACAATAACTTTAAAACAATTGAAATTTTGGAAAGTTTCCAGACATAATGGAGAAATGCGGAGCTCACGGAGGATGTAAACAAAGAGTGGCGCTCGGTGACCATATTAGCGAGTTGGGGGGCGGGGGTGTTAGAAGTATACAGTGGACCCCCGGTGTTCGTCCTGCTCAAAACACTCCCTTTTATGTAAGTGTATTTTTTTAAATGTTTTTATAAGTGTAGTTTTGGGGGTATAAAAGGACTAGTCTACTTTACATTATTTCTTAAGGGAATAAATTCGGTTGGTAATGGCACTTGAGCAGCATTCTGTTATGAAAAATGGACGAACACCGGGGGTCCACTGTAATGAGTTTTGGTCATAATTTGAAATGTCCATATTAGCGAAATGCCATAAAGTGGGGCCCTACTGTACACCACTGTTGCTGATAAGTGATAATTTTTTTGACCAACTTTAACAAACCATAAAATCATAAGTTATAACATTTCACTTATTTTGGTCTTACTCGATTCAGGAAAATATTTATGTTCTATAAAAAAAAAAAAAAGTTATTTTTCAAAATCTTCCCACATGCACAAATTTTAACCCTTTGACTGTTTCGGTCGTATATATACGTCTTACGAGTCACTGTTTTGGACGTATTAAAACGCATAAATTCTAGCGGCCTCAAATCAAGTGGGAGAAAGCTGGTAGGCCCACATGTGAGAGAATGGGTCTGTGTGGTCAGTGTGCGCAGTATAAAAAAAATCGGGGAGCCAGTATTGCATTGTGGGAACGCCATTTCAGTAATCAATGTTCAGCATGCCTAGCAGTAAGAAATATCTGACTTCCCGGCGAATCTGGGACTCTTCTCTTCCCCAGTGATAGCTCTAACACAGATGGAAGTGTCTCTGAAGATGAATTTCATGGTTTTGAGGAGTTTGTGACCGAAAGCAATGCCAAGGATACCAGAAGGAAGGAAGGAAGAAAGAAAGTAAGGAAGGAAGGAATAAATGAGAGGAAGGAAGGAAAGAAGAGATGAGAGGAAGGAAGAAAAGAAGAGATGAGAGGAAGGAAGGAAAGGAGGAGGAAAGGAAGGAAGGAAAGAAGAAAGGAAGAAAGAAAGGAAGGAGAGATGAGAGGAAGGAAGGAACAAAAGAAGTAAGAAAGGAAGAAAAAAAGGAAGGAATGAAGGAAGAAAGGAAGGCAGGAAGGAAGAAAGGAAGGCAAGAAGGAAGAGAGGAGAGGAAGGAAGGAAGAGAGGAGAGGAAGGAAGGAAGAGAGGAGAGGAAGGAAGGAAGAGAGGAGAGGAAGGAAGGAAGAGATGAGATGAAGGAAGGAAGGAAATAAGTAAGAAAGGAAATAAGGAAATAAGTAAGAAAGGAAGGAAAGAATGAAAGAAGAAAGGAAGCTAGGAAGGAGGTTGTGGGGAAGAAGACTTGCAACCCCTTTTGTGTTGACAGGTTGACAGCAGTGAGGGTGGTGAGTAATGGTGTAATATGTCATTTTGACAGCTGCCTTACCCTGACTCAGCAAATTTAGATGTCCACACACACAGCTTCAAGCTGAAACTAGAAAGGAGAAGCGAAAGGAAGAAGGAAGGAAAGGAAAAGGAAGGAAGAAGAGACAAGGAAGGAAGAAGAATGAAAGGAAGGAAGAAGAGATGAAAGGAAGGAAAGAGATGAAAGGAAGGAAAGAGATGAAAGGAAGGAAAGAGATGAAAGGAAGGAAAGAAGAGATGAGAGGAAGGAAGGAGGAAAGGAAGGAAGGAAAGAAAGGAAGGAGAGATGAGAGGAAGGAAGGAACAAAAGAAGTAAGAAAGGAAGGCAGGAAGGAAGAGATGAGAGGAAGGAATGAAGAGATGAGAGGAAGGAAGAAAGAGATGAGAGGAAGGAAGAAAGAGATGAGAGGAAGGAAGAGATGAGAGGAAGGAAGGAAGAGATGTGAGGAAGGAAGGAAGAGATGAGAGGAAGGAAGGAAGAGATGAGAGGAAGGAAGGAAGAGATGAGAGGAAGGAAGGGATGAGATGAAGGAAGGAAGAGATGAGAGGAAGGAAGAAGATGAGAGGAAGGAAGGAAGAGATGAGAAGGAAGGAAGAGATGAGAGGAAGGAAGGAAGAGATGAGAGGAAGGAAGGAAGAGATGAGAGGAAGGAAGGAAGAGATGAGAGGAAGGAAGAGATGAGAGGAAGAAAGGAAGAGATGAGAAGGAAGAGATGAGAAGGAAGAGATGAGAGGAAGGAAGGAAGAGATGAGAGGAAGGAAGGGAATAAGTAAGAAAGGAATGAAGGAAGAAAGGAAGCTAGGAAGGAGGTTGTGGGGGAGAAGACATGGGTCCCCTTTTGTGTTGACAGGTTGACAGCAGTGAGGGTGGTGAGTAATGGTATAATACATCATTTTGACAGCTGCCTTGCTGACTCAGCAAATTTAGATGTCCACACACACACACACAACTTCAAGTGCTAAGGAAGGAAAGAAGGAAGGAAGGAGGAAAGGAATGAAGGAAGGAAAGAAGAGATGAAAGGAGAGATGAGAGGAAGGAAGGAAAGAAGAGATGAGAGGAAGGAAGGAAAGACGAGATGAGAGGAAGGAAGGAAAGAAGAAGGAAGGAAGAGATGAGAGAAGGAAGGAAGAGATGAGAGGAAGGAAGGAAGGAAGGAAGGGAATAAATAAGGAAGGAATGAAGGAAGAAAGGAAGCTAGGAAGGAGGTTGTGGGGAAGAAGACATGCAACCCCTTTTGTGTTGACAGGTTGACAGCAGTGTGGGTGGTGAGTAATGGTATAATACATCATTTTGACTCAGCAAATTTAGATGTCCACACACACACACACACAGCTTCAAGGCTAAGGGAAGTTGATGGAAAGTTTCCAGTCATTATATATGTGTATATATATTATAGAACAATAGTAATAAAAAAAAATTTCATTGTTGTTTTGTGTAAACAAGTTTTGAAAACAATATAATGATAATGTTTGTGCAGTTATTGTGTTACATACAATGAGTGTATATATGTACACTGCATCTTACTTTGGTCTCACAGGCTACATAAGTTATTTGGAAAAAAAAAATATTGGAAAATACAAGAAGCCTTCGAATGGGAGTAAATATAAGTGTACCAGTGAGTGGCATGCGCCACTGTTGCCATATGCGGCTCATTTTCTGCCAACTTTATGCCTCCATATCTCGGTAAGTACTGATCGAAAAAACAAAAATTAGGATAAAAACAATCAGAAAAATAATCTTAACATTTTGATAAGAAAAATAATTTGTTTTTTTTTCGAATATTTTGCGACAACAGGAGAGCACTCAGGATTGGGGGTTGCGACAGTCAAAGGGTTAAATTGGGGGGGGGGGATGCCACAGTTTAACCCTTTCGAGGTCCATGCTATTGTACTATTTGATGAGCTCAGCTCGCCCAGATAAGCTGTGAACAGTAAATTTGGGCCTAGATATGAGAGAATGGGTGTATGTGGTGAGTGTGCACAACATAAAAAAATCCTGCCCCATGCAGTGCATGACAGGAAAAAACTGTCTGTCTACTTGGTTTAAAATAGCAACTTTGTGGTGTATTTTCGGATAGTTTTTATGGTTTTATTCTTGGTATCATTTGATAAAAATGGAAGATATATTAAAAAAATAGAGATGATTTTGATTGGTTTCAGGACTGGAAGTAGCTTGAAATTGAGCTCAAAGTAGCAGAAAAATGTTCAATTTTTGCCAATATGCTAGACACAAATTACAACATTTGTCCAATATGCGTCCAATTGGTCAGTCTAATAAGCATTCATGAATGTGGTAACTATATAATTATTACAATAATGCAGCATTTTGCATAACGGTAAATCATCTAAATTTTGTGTGAATAAAAATTAAAAATGGAAAGCAAGTGTAATATAGGAGGCCTGGTGATGTAACTAATGAACAGAGGAAATTTTATTTTAGTGCCAGGAATGTCTACATTGTTTATTCTGTACCCTATTTTTAAACTATCATTTTTTTTTATTTTGTGTGAAATTGACCAAATTATCAATTTCTGATCACTTTATTAGTGATCAAAAATTGGGAATCAGGTAGCTGAAATAGTTAAATGGGTAGTTTCTTGTACTCAATTGATAAAACGGAAGGCATACTAGCAAAATAGCTAAGAGTTTGGGCGATTGGAACAATGGAATTGGCCTAAAATAGGACTCAAAGTGGGTGAAATCGTTGATGCTAACTTTGCAAAAGCGTAATTCCATGAGTTTTCCATCAAATTTTGTACTTTTGGTTTCTTTAACTTCAGAAAAAGATTATCTTTTTTTTTTTTTTTTTTTATAAAATTCTGGGGACCCTGTGGAGAATGTTTCAGATCCAGGGTGTGGACCCTCAAAGGGTTATGAGCTAGTACAGTAACCCTGCTCCCAGTGAAAAGAGAAGCATGTTTTACTGATGTACTAAAGGATGAAGAGAGAGAGAGAGACCAGCCACAGTCCATTCACACACATGTGTATATTTTCAAAATTTAACAATAGACATTTGTTGCTTATTAACCTAAAATCATGAACAGCTTAGAAAAACTATTTTACATATTCTTTCACCTATTGAGGGTGTCAACTATTTTGTCCAGATCATTTTCAACTGTGGCATCAGCATACCCTCATTTAATGTTTATTATAGCAACACTGTTTAAATGAACTTGTCCCATTTTTGTGCTCTGCACAATAGTGGGACAAGTTCACAGCACACTTAAGAACCATTTCACTCGGTGTGAAGTGGCTGGAACTGATACCAGAATGGTTGCTACCTTGTATAATACAAGTAGCAATTTATTTAAGCCACCCTGAAATAATGTCAACAACTTCTGTCACAATTTATATCAAAGGGCTGGAAGTGGAATGCTCAGTGAGTGAATTTATAATCATGCTGCTCTTGACTTCTAGAATATCTCTGTCAACATAAAAATGTGACACCACTTTGAAGCCATAATCAGAAGTTGTTCAGTGCTATGTTCCCCAAAGCATACAATATGCCTTGATCATTTACCATGAAACACGATTGTAGTTCACCCATCACTTTGTCAAAGCTTCAACAATAGGGATTGATAAGATGTGTTCTTTTAGTGTTAGTACAAGTGTAGGTTCAGACGATTCACTGATGCTTGCAGTCGGCAGGACACTTATTTCTTAGTGCTCTCCCCTTCTTGGTTTATTTCTTAGCACACTCTCTCTCTGGTTTATTTCTTTGCTTGGTATATTTCTTGGTACTCTCTCCTCCTTGGTATATTTCTTGGTACTCTGTCCTCCTTGGTCTATTTCTTGTTACTCTCCCCTAAATGCACCAAGCATGGCCTGTTGTGCAGTACCACAGCAACATCAAGGTAACTCAGTGCATTAAACAATCGAACATCAAGGTACAGTACGTAATAATATTGGTAGAATTACCGACAATATATAAAGTAAAAGGACACAAATGCAACTAATGTGACATTTTATTGTGGCAACGTTTCGCTCTCCAGGAGCTTGAGAAAGCTCCTGGAGAGCGAAATGTTGCCACAATAAAATGTCACATTAGTTGCATTTGTGTCCTTTTACTTAAGGTACAGTACATTTTCAACTTATGAAGGATTCTGTCGGGGTTTGATCTGTTATACTGACTTATTTCTGGAACTGGATGGAACATAGAAATAGGTCAGAAGATGCATGACATTGCTTGTATCATATACAGTGGACCCCGAGTATCGTAATTAATCCGTTCCAGGAGCTATTACTTAACACGAAGTTTACGAAATTCGAACCCTTATTTCCCATAAGAAATAATGTAAATACAATTAATCCGTTCCACAAAAAAATATTCACATACAAAATAATTAAAAACAATATATATATATATATACACATTTACTTACCTTTATTGAAGAGTTGCAGGCATCTGGAAGATAGGGTAATGAGGTAATGAGTAATGAAGCTCCTCTTGGGCATTTTTTTCCAAAACAGGCATGTTTCATCACAATTAAACACTTGTTGGGGAGGAGTTCTTCAGCCTCTACGAAGGGGAATCCCCACTCCCTGCATGCCTGCTACACTCCCTACATGAATGCTACACTCCCTGCATGCCTGCTAAACTCCCTGCATGAATGCTACACTCCCTGCATGCCTGCTAAACTCCCTGCATGCCTGCTAAACTCCCTGCATGCCTGCTAAACTCCCTGCATGCCTGCTAAACTCCCTGCATGCCTGCTAAACTCCCTGCATGCCTGCTAAACTCCCTGCATGCCTGCTAAACTCCTGCATGCCTGCTAAACTCCTGCATGCCTGCTAAACTCCCTGCATGCCTGCTAAACTCCCTGCATGCCTGCTAAACTCCCTGCATGCCTGCTAAACTCCTGCATGCCTGCTAAACTCCTGCATGCCT
>WNWK01030348.1:0-23585 GCA_009830355.1 Cherax destructor
GTGTGTAGGGCAGGAGGAATAACATCTTGTAGGAGTGTGGAAGAGCCAGTTGTGGGTGTAGGGAAGTTCGTGAAGCAGTGGGTAGAATGAAAGGGGTAAGGCAGCTGGGATTGATGGGATAAAGATAGAAATGTTAAAAGCAGGTGGGGATATAATTTTGGAGTGGTTGGTGCTATTATTTAATAAATGTATGGAAGAGGGTAAGGTACCTAGGGATTGGCAGAGAGCGTGTATTGTTCCTTTGTATAAAGGCAAGGGACAAAAGAGAGTGCAAAAATTATGGGGAATAAGTCTGTTGAGTGTACCTGGTAAAGTGTATGGTAGAGTTATTATTGAAAGAATTAAGAGTAAAACAGAAAGCAGGATAGCAGATGAACAAGGGGGCTTTAGGAAAGGTAGGGGTGTGTAGACCAAGTGTTTACAGTGAAACATATAGGTGAACAGTATTTGGATAAGGGTAAAGATGTTTTGTGGCATTTATGGATTTGGAAAAGGCGTATGATAGGGTAGATAGGGGGCAATGTGGCAGATGTTGCAGGTGTATGGAATAGGAGGAAGGTTACTGAAAGCAGTGAAGAGTTTTTATGAGGATAGTGAGGCTCAGGTTAGAGTGTGTAGGAGGGAAGGGGACTATTTCAGTAAAAGTGGGCCTTAGACAAGGATGTGTGATGTCACCGTGGTTGTTCAATATATTTATAGATGGGGTTGTAAGAAAGTGAATGCAAGGGTCTTGGCAAAAGGTGTTGGTCTAAAAGATAAAGAAGCAAATACAAAGTGGAGTTGTCACAGTTGCTTTTTGCTGATGACACTGTGCTTTTGGGAGATTCTGAAGAGAAGCTGCAGAGGTTGGTGGATGAATTTGGTAGGGTGTGTAAAAGAAGAAAATTGAAAGTGAATATAGGAAAGAGTAAGGTGATGAGGATAACAAAAAGAATAGGTGACGAAAGATTGGATATCAGATTGGAGGGAGAGAGTATGGAGGAGGTGAATGTATTCAGATATTTGGGAGTGGACATGTCGGCGGATGGGTCTATGAAGGATGAGGTGAATCATAGAATTGATGAGGGAAAAGGGTGAGTGGAGCACTTCGAGTCTATGGAGACAAAGAACCTTGTCCATGGAAGTAAAGGGGAATGTATGAGAGTATAGTTATACCAACGCTCTTATATGGGTGTGAAGCATGGGTGATGAATGTTGCAACGAGGAGAAGGCTGGAGGCAGTGGAATGTCATGTCTGAGGTCAATGTGTGGTGTGAATATAATGCAGAGAATTGGAGTTTGGAAATTAGGAGGGGGTGCGGGATTACCAAAACGATTGCCCAGAGCTGAGGAGGGGTTGTTGAGGTGGTTTGGACATGTAGAGAGAATGGAACGAGACAGAGTGACTCGAGTGTATAAATCTGTAGTGGAGGGAAGGCGGGGTAGGGGTCGGCCTAGGAAAGGTTGGAGGGAGGGTAAAGGAATTTTGTGTGCGAGGGCTTGGACTTCCAGCAAGCATGGGGACGTATTTGATAGGAGTGAATGGAGGCATATGGTTTTAATACTGACGTGCTGTTGGAGTGTGAGCAAAGTAACATTTATGAAGGGATTCAGGAAACCGGCAGGCCGGACTTGAGTTCTGGAGATGGGAAGTACAGTGCCGGCACTCTGAAGGAGGGTGTTAATGTTGCAGTTTTATAACTGTAGTGTAAAGCACCCTTCTGGCAAGACAGTGATGGAGTGAATGATGATGAAAGTTTTTCTTTTCGGGCCACCCTGCCTTGGTGGGAATCGGCCGATGTGTTAATAAAAAATAAAAAAAAATATACATATACATATATATATATATATATATATATATATATATATATATATATATATATATATATATATATATATATATATATATATATATATATATATATATATATATATATATATATATATATATATATATACATGTATATATATATATATGGTGGTCTGGTGGCTAAAGCTCTCTTACACGGCGGGCCTGGGTTCGATTCCCAGCCAGGGCAGAAACATTGGGCGTGTTTCTTTACACCTGTTGTCTATTTCCCCATCAGTAAAATGGGTACCTGGGTGTTTATATATATATATATATATATATATATATATATATATATATATATATATATATATATATATATATATATATATATATATATATATATATATATATATATATATATATATATATATATATATATATATACATACATACATACATACATACATACATACACACACACACACACACACACACATACATACATATAACACCCAGGTACCCATTTTACTGATGGGAACATAGACAACAGGTGTAAGAAACACGCCCAATGTTTCTGCCCTGGCTGGGAATCGAACCCAGGCCTCGCCGTGTGAAGCGAGCTTTAGCCACCAGACCACCATATATATATATATATATACATGTATATATATATATATATATATATATATATATATATATATATATATATATATATATATATATATATATATATATATATATATATATAGTATATGATATATATATATATATATATATATATATGTATATGTATATATATGATATATATATATATATATATATATATATATATATATATATATATATATATATATATATATATATATATATATATATATATATATATATATATATATTCATTCCAGAATGCTGTTCAAGTGCCATTACCAAACGAATTTATCTCCATAAGAAATTATGTAAAATAGACTAGTCCTTTTAGACCCCCAAAATTACACTTACAATAGCATTTAAAAAAATCAACTTACATAAAAGGGTGTGTTTGGGGATCATCGTAAGTCGGGGTACCACTGTATTCTTTCTTTCTTTCAACACGTCGGCCGTTTCCCACCGAAGCGGGGTGGCCCAAAATGAAAAACGAAAGTTTCCCCTTTTACATTTAGTAATATATACAGGAGAAGGGGTTACTAGCCCCTTGCTCCCAGCATTTTAGTCGCCTCTTACGACACGCATGGCTTACGGAGGAAGAATTCTGTTCCACTTCCCCATGGAGAATATATATATATATATATATATATATATATATATATATATCACAGGGGGACTTGAATGATAGTTCTAGGCCTTTCATGTTACAATCAACACATCATCAGGAGCTTGCAATGTTGCAGAAATAAGTAGGAAGTTCAGGCAGATTCGTTTGAGAGGACATTTTTGCTCCTTGAAGGCAGCCAGGGGTCTATTGGTAATCCCCCTTAAGTATGCTGGGAAGCAGTTGAACAGTCTTGGGCCCCTGGCACTTATTGTGTTGTCTCTTAGTGTACTCGTGGCGCCCCTGATTTTCACTGGGGGAATGTTGCATCTCCTACCGAGTCTTGCTTGTGTAGGGAGCTATTTCCGTGTGCTGATTTAGGACAAGTCATAGAAGTAATACATTGATGAATTAGACACTTGTGCAATACTTGGGTATCTTTATTATGGAAATATTTAGCCAACCAGTGGCTTCTTAAGTCCAATACGGAGAAAACTAGTAGAAGATCAATCTTTTCACGATTAATGTACTATTCACATCTACTCCAGGTTGAGGGGCTGATTACCTCAAGCTCCTTCTGATCTTCCACATTCTTCTCAATACTGGACTGAAGAAGCCACTGGTTGTCAAATCATCCCCACAATAAAGATACCCAAGTGTTGCACGAGTGTCTAATTCATCAACACAAACCTTATTTCATGGAGAAAAACACCCCAGAGTTGGAAATTTAAAGCTGAACAAATGGGAAATTCTTCCTGTAAACTATCTCAACATGAAATGTGTTATTCATCAATCCATGAAGACAATGTTACGACACACTGCCAGGCACACCATTTAAAGGGTAACAGAAGGTACAGATCACACAGACCTTGGGAAACAAACCAGGGTAACCACAACCACTCCATCAAATAAATTTTTTAGTGCCTGAAATCCATTGCATACCAGTGGGTTTCTTTTGTGACCACCAATCTTTTATCACATGTAAACTACATTACTTTGTACTGCATAAAGAAATAAAAATTTGTACAGGCAGACCCTGCATATACAACAGTTTTCAACTACAGTGGACCCCTGGATTACGTGATTAATCCATTCCAGAGGGCTTAACTTAAACCGAAAATAATGTAATCCGAATTCTATTTTCCCCATAAGAAATAATGGAAATTCAATTAATCCGTTCCAGACACCCAAAAGTATTAAAATAAATATTGTTTACACATTAACTTACACAGTACATGTATATATAAATTACAACTAATACATACAACAGTGTAGTAACTTAACACTTACCTTTGTTGAAGAGTTGTTGATGTGTGGAAGATGGAAGGAGGGGAGAGGAAGTAGTATGCTAGTGTTTGGAAGGGGAATCCCCTTCCATTAACACTGCAGGTACCAAGTTCTTTTCTGAGGTTACTGGCCTTTTTCTTTTAATGCCACTAGGACCAGGTTGAGTCACTGGACCCCTCTCTCACAAAAAATCTGTCCAGGGAGCTCTGTGTCTGGCGTTTCTTTAAAACATCCCTGAAATGGGACACCACATTGTCATTGTACATGTTGCCAGCACAGTCTGCAACAACTTTGTTAGGGTGAAAATCATCCATAAAGCCTTGCACATCAGTCCATTTGGCACAGATCTCCCTAATCCTTGAAGAAGGCACCGTCTTCCATCTCTTCCTCCTCCTCCTCCTCTGAACCATTTTCCTGAACTGTGGTCTGTTGTTGCTGTTGCAGATGAAGCTCTTACAGATCTTCAGTGGTTATCTCTTCATTGTCGTCCTCCACCAACTCTTCCACATCCTCGGTACTAACATCCAACCCCATGGACTTCCCCAGTTCCACAATTTCTTGCACAACAGGCTCAGGCTCAGGGTTCTGAAGCTCATCCCCAAAACCTTCAAAATTCCTCTCTGGGACACAGTCTGGCCACAATTTTCTCCAGGCAGAGTTCAAAGTCCTGGTAGTCACTCTCTCCCAAGCCTTACCTATAAGGTTTACACAATGCAGGATAGTGAAATGATCTTTCCAAAAGTCTTTTAGGGTCAAATAAGTCTGAGGTCACCTCAAAGCACTTTTGAAACATTGCTTTGGTGTAGAGTTTTTTAAAGTTGGAAATGACCTGATGGTCCATGGGCTGGAGGAGAGGAGTGGTATTAGGGGGCAAGAACTTCACTTTGATGAACTTAAATTCCTGCACAATTTGCTCTTCCAAGTCTGGAGGATGACCAGGAGCATTGTCCATTATCAGGAGGCACTTGAGGCCCAAATTATTTTCCTAAAGATATTTCTTCACATGGGCCAAACACTTCATTGAACCAATCAAGGAAAATTTCCCTCGTGACCCATGCCTTATTGTTAGACTTCCACATCACACACAAATTAGCCTTGGCGACACTGCATTTCTTAAACACTAGGAGATTTTCAGAGTGATACACGAGTAAAGGCTTCACTTTAAAATCCCCGCTAGCATTACTACACAACATAAAGAGTTAGCCTGTCTTTCATAGGCTTGTGTCCTGGCAGTGCCTTTTCCTCCTGTGTAATGAAGGTCCTGTTTGGCATTTTCTTCCAAAACAGGCCTGTTTCGTCACAATTAAACACTTGTTCAGGTTTAAATCCTTCAGCCTTTACATAGCTTTGAAATTCATTCACGTAATTTTCAGCCGCACTTTGGTCAGAACTGGCTGCCTCACCATGCCTTATCACACTATGTATGCCACTACGCTTCTTAAATCTGTCAAACCAGCCTTTGCTGGCTTTAAATTCGCTCACTTCAGCACTTGTTGCAGGCATTTTCTTGACGAGATCATCATGCAACTGCCTTGCTTTTTCAGATATTATTGCCTGCGTAACACTATCTCCTGCTAATTGTTTCTCGTTGATCCACACCAACAACAAAGTTTCCACATCTTCCAGCACATGCGATCTCTGTTTTGTGATCATATTTGTACCTTTCGCAACAACAGTGTTCTTGATTTGATTTGCCTTGGCCAGAATGGTAGCGATGGTTGAATAGGGTTTACCATAGAGCCTGGCCAGCTCAGCGACACCCACTCCACTTTCATATTTTGCAATGATCTCCTTCTTCAGTTCTACCATATTTCTCACTTTCCTTACCACAGGGCTGAGACTAGGAGCTTCCTTTGGACCCATGGTGGCTTATTTAGCAGTTGCAGGCACTAAAAACAGTGGAAAAATGACAAAATGTATGGTATGAATGCATGGGTGGCACTCACTTGCTGGTAAACAATGGCACACTGACTCTGGATGGAGCGTTGTGCCATCCGAGGGCACATGTACGCGTCCAAGACGAATAGCGTTTTCCGAGCGGATCATCGTTTACTGAACCATTAATTTTACGGAAAAATGTATCGTCTTCCGAATTTATCGTTATCCGATGCCAACGTAATCCGGGGGTCCACTGTATATTCTTCATTTATTCAGACTTCCTACAATAAATATATTCACAACTCACTATAAGCTAAGGACGAAAATATATTAAGGTAAGTAATGTGTGTACTACTTTATTTCCATTTTTTAGGCCTAGCTATATTGCTCACTTAATACTATATGATAGTGTAAACATGTTATCAGGCTTTTATATACATTTGAAAGTAAAAAAAGGCTATTTTTCACTTTACAGCAATTTTCGCTTTACAGCAATAGCCCGGAACTTAACCTGCTGTATAAGCAGGGCCTGCCTGTACAGCAGTAGGCTGGAACCTAACTTTCTGTATACTAAGCAGGGTCCTTCTGTAGCTATGAATTTTGTCCAAGACACAGCACAGAGTTGGTCAACAAGACAGCATCAGCTGGCCAGGTATAAGACCAGGGATGTGCTAAACTATCAATATCAGTCTGATGAAAATGATTTTCAAAACCAACAAGTTGAAGATTGATGGAGTGACACATCGACTCCTTATCTTCCACTGTTATTTTCTGTATTGGACTAAATAAGCCACTGGCCGGCAAAACATTTCTTCAATAAAGATTCCCATTTGTTACACAAGGGTCTCATTCTTCAAGTCATAAGTATCAGTGGTCATTGGCTTCATTTGGTGGTATCAATACATATTAGTATCGACTAATCTGGATAGCATCAGTGGATGTCAGCTAATTTTTATGGTACTGATATCGGCCTAAAATTGCATATCAGTATAGGGAAAAAATTTCATACTGTCCCATTACTAATTAAGGCCCATGCATGATGAACTGTTGTGTATGCAAATTCTCCCACCTCTCTCATTATCTCCAATACTATTCTACTAGGAAAAACTTTTTTTTTACACACCAGCCATCTCACACTGAGGCAGGTGACCTGAAAAAGAAACACTTTCATCATCATTCACACTATCACTGTCTTGCCAGAGGCAAGCAGATTAAAGATTTTATTTCTTTGCAGAGGTTACAATGTGTAATTACTTTTTTGATTTGTTAAGTGTACAAAGAAAACCACTATCATGCCGGGGCATTTCAGGCAAACTAATCCTACTACTTAAGTCTAGACAAGATAAGAATGGTTAACTTTTTAATAAATCTTTATTTAATCTTAATACTAATGCGAGGTAGTCAAGGTGGAGGTTTATAAGAATAATAATCTTGAAGTTGCACATAATAAAAACAATATTACAATTAATGGTTCAAACTGTAATATTTCAGACTAGAGGTCATATAATATTTGGGAGAGTTGCTTCAAACTGATTACAAGTTGTTTTGATTAGTATTGAGAGATAAGATGATTTTTAAGCATAGCCCTAAATTTGTATGTTGTCAGGGGATCCTTTACTGGTTCAGGTAGTGAATTCCAGATCTTTGGGCCCTTAATGTGCATTGCATTTTTGCATAGTGTGAGGCTGACATGAGGGATGTAGAAGAGTGCCTTGTGCCTTGTATTGTGACTGTGCGTTCTGTTGTAGCTATCAAGGAGACGTTTAAGTGGAGTTTAATGTTCTGTATATGTAGTAGGCACAATAATATGTGTGTGTCTCATATATTTAGTAAGTTCAGGCTTTTGAAAAGTGGTGGGGTATACTGTCTGGCACAGGAGTTGGTAATCATCTGCACAGCAGCTTTTTGTTTGGTTATTAAAGATACAATAGTTTAGATGTCCTTCCAAACAGCAAATATCTCTAACCCCTCTTTAGAGTGCAGGCACTGTATTTCCCACCTCCAGGACATTAACTGGTTTTCCCTGAATCCCTTCACAAAATGTTACCCTGATCACACTTGCAACAGCTCATCAGGTCCCAAAAACCATTTGCCTTCACTCCTATTTAACACACACACACACACATGCCTGCTCTATGTCCAAGTCCCTCACACACAAAAATCTAAACAAAGCATCTATACTAATGACAATACTGTACTGTATAAACATTAACTAGTTAATGGTCCAAATCAGGCCAAAACAATGTCATAAGTTTCATTTAATTTTTATACCACATAGACCATATCACACTAAGGTAAAGTTACACAAAGAAACAAACACATTCACCATTACTTAGTTAAAAGCTGGTCCATTTTTATACCACAGACCATCTCACACTAAGGTAAAGTTACACAAAGAAACAAACACTTTTACCATTCCTTAGTTAACAGGTGGTTCAATTTGGACCATTAACTAGTTAATGAAGCAAGTTAGACCAAAACATTGTCACAAGTTTCATCCTCCTATGTGACAGTATCTAACATAAGTTGATTTTTATACTACAGTGGACCCTCGCTATTCAAACACTCCAAACTCGCCCTTTTATTTAAGTTTATTATTGTAAGTGCTTTTATAAGTGTATTTTTGGGGGTTTGAAATGGACTAATCTAATTTACATAATTCCTTATGGGAATAAATTCGTTTGGTAACAGCACTTGAACAGCATTCTGGAATGAAGAATGTTCGAATAGCGAGGGTCCACTGTATATTAGTTTTGTAGATAAATGGTTCAGAGAACCAGCAAGTTGATGAATTAGACACATGTGCAACACTTGGGTATCTTTAGTGAGGAAACGTTTCACCACACAGTGGCTTCATCAGTCCTAAACAAAGAAGAATAGTGAAGATCAGGAGTTTGAGGTAATCAGTCCCTCTGCATGGAGTCGATGTAAACAGTCTATCAATCTTCAAAAGAATACAGAATATGCACAAAGTGGCTCATATATGGTAGACAGGTGAGGTGAAGCAGTCGTAGGCGATATCATAGTGGACAAATCCACATGTGGAAGTAGATCATGCCTATAAGTTAGGCAAGTGAAGAATTCCCTGTATCAAGATCCCATTTGTTGCACATGTGCCTATATTAGTTTTATTATAACTGTTGAGTACAAAGTCATGTCTTGAAATTAAAACAAAATCATCAGGTTGAGATTTGTGAGTAAAACACTGCTACATATTTAATTATTATTCATGAATTTAATACTCTGCAAATTCTACATCACTGACAATCAGTTTTTTTCATCCTCATAGACAGAGGCTATACCCCTTCGTCCCTCTATTATGGAATTAATAGGCCCAGGAGAAGGAAGAGAGGAGTCAAGACCCTGCCATGTTCGTCCCTTCAGGGCCTCTCCCCCACCACCGATATGTAAGGCAGCAACTGTCTGTCCATCATGAAGCATCACAGCACCGGTACTGCTGTCTAGTGCTGCATCATCTCTGAAATAAAGCATTAATGAAACTAATTAATATCAAGAGTATCATCTGATATCAGTGTTTGTTTTTACAACAAACTGGCCGTCTCCTATCGAGGCAGGGTGACCACCACCCAGGCAGGATGACCACCACCCAGGCAGGGTGACCACCACCGAGGCAGGGTGACCACCACCGAGGCAGGGTGACCACCACCGAGGCAGGGTGACCACCACCCAGGCAGGGTGACCACCACTGAGGCAGGGTGACCACCACCCAGGCAGAGTGACCACCACCGAGGCAGGGTGACCACCACCACCAAGGCAAGGTGAACACCGAGGCAGGGTGACCACCACCAAGACAGGGTGACCACCCAGGCAGGGTGGCCACCACCGAGGCAGGGTGACCACCACCAAGACAGGGTGAACACCAAGGCAGGGTGCAAGCCACCCAGGCAAGGTGACAACCACCAAGGCAGGGTAAACACAGAGGCAGGGTGACCACCACCCAGGCAGGGTGACCACCACCAAGACAGGGTGACCACCAAGACAGGGTGACCACCAAGACAGGGTGACCCAAAAAAGAAGAAAACTAGAAAGCTTTTCTTCTTTTTACATTTAGTAATGTATACAGGAGAAGGGGTTACTAGCCCCTTGCTTCTGACATTTTAGTCGCCTCTTACAACATGCTTGGCTTATGAAGGAAGGATTCTTCTTCACTTTCCCATGGAGATCAGTGTTATTATACATATGAAATTAAACTTGATTTATATATAGGTACAAGTTAATTATCTAATTTTACATAGAATAGTATGGCAATGTACATTGTGACCCTGGAGTTTACCCACCTGGAGTTACCCACATCAGTTTGTGAAATTTTGTAACTGTAATATAAAAACTGGTAAATTAGGTAATCTGCGAAAACTCACCGTATGCCTAGAGTTTGAGTTTTATTGGTTATTAAGGATACATTAACTTCTTCACTTCTTTGTTTACTGGTAACCTCAATATACCGAGTTCCTCCTGGAAGCAACTGCCTGAAGTCCGTTTCAAAAGTAAGACTCCACTCCTGGCCCACCAGTAGTGCCACTTCCAACTCCCAAGGCATTATGAGCTTCTTATAGAGCGCTGGATCTGTGCTGCGTTCAACCACCGATGTCTCGGGACACGCCACATACACAAAGATATCCACTTCAGAGATATTAGCTAATTTGGGTTCGTTAGGTTTCCCAACGACAAATGTATAACACCTCTTGCCCGCTGCTTTGATTATAGCTTTCAGTTTTGAAATAATATGCTGATAGTCAGCAACTCCCAAAGTGCCTACTAATATTCCGACAATTTCAGAATCCTTAGCCATTTCTAGCTTTGCACTGCGGTTCATGACCATACGAACACCAGAGGTGACCTCCACTGACCCATCATCTGGGTCGACACAATAAAACGTATTCTCAGAAAACCTCAACAATAAACTGTTAACTGTTGGTCCAGCAGGTCCAAGATAAATAAAATGGTAATCTTTAATATCAGAGCCGATGGGTAAATACACAAGACGGTTATTAAATGACAGTCTGTTAGCACAGTGTTCAGCAGCATTACTGTTGTGGTAAAGCTGATTCCCACATTCACAAGTAATCACACTATCTTGACAACTGTCTCCATATGTAGAAGAAACTTGATTTTGATCATTTTTGGAAATGTTGTCAATTTCAAATGAAGTTTTTGAGTTGATATCATTTAACAAGTGCCCAACGCTACAGTTATATCCAGTGGTGAGCAGGAAGGTTGCAGTTATAAGATGTGGGAAGCTCCGCTGTAACTTTTCTGTGATCCCACCTGTTCAAATATAAAGTAAGAACATGAGTGGTATATTAAGCAGCTAAATGTTTCCAAATGCACAAAATATGTCAAAAATTATTATTTAAGCCCTGGATACCAGAGTAATAGTCTTTCAGTCACATATAAACACTACCATGAGCTAGTTTGATAGTTTCATTATACAGTTGGGAAAGTGGTCAAAAGATTACTTTTTTAACACAATGACCATCTCCCAACTAGGTAGCAGGACTCAATAAAGAAGAAATACTTTCACCATCACTCATTCAATCACTGTCTTACCAGAATCATGCTGACATCACAGTTCAGATGACCCACCAAACTGCCACATCATCACCTCTCCTTCAGGGTGCTGGCAGTGTGATTTTCACCTCCAGGACTCTAAGTTTACCTAACTGGTTTCCCTGAATCCCTTCATAAATGCTACCTTGCTTGCACTTCAACAGATTACAGATACATAAAGGATCCAGTTACCTTTCTTTAATATATCCTAATAAGGGTCGGATGCGAAAAGTGGGTCATAATAAGCGTGTATGCACCTGGAGAAGAGAGGAGTGTAGAGGAGAGAGAGAGATTTTGGGAGATGTTAAGCGAATGTATAGGAACTTTTGAACCAAATGAGAGAGTAATTGTGGTAGGGGACCTAAATGCTAAAGTGGGAGAAACATGCAGAGAGGGTGTAGTAGGTAAGTTTGGGGTGCAAGGTGTAAATGATAATGGGAGCCCTTTGATTGAACTTTGTATAGAAAGGGGTTTAGTTATAGGTAATACATATTTTAAGAAAAAGAGGATAAATAAGTATACAAGATATGATGTAGGGCGTAATGACAGTAGTTTGTTGGACTATGTATTGGTAGATAAAAGACTGTTGAGTAGACTTCAGGATGTACATGTTTATAGAGGGGCTACAGATATATCAGATCACTTTTTAGTTATAGCTACAGTGGGAGTAAAAGGTAGATGGGATACAAGGAAAATAGAATCAGTAAGTAAAGAGAGGTGAAGGTTTATAAACTAAAAGAGGAGGCAGTTAGGGTAAGATATAAACAACTATTGGAGGATAGATGGGCTAGTGAGAGTGTAGGCAATGGGGTCGAAAATGTATGGGGTAGATTTAAAAATGTAGTGTTAGAGTGTTCAGCAGAAGTTTGTGGTTACAGGCGAGTGGGTGCGGGAGGGAAGAGGAGCGATTGGTGGAATGATGATGTAAAGAGAGTAGTAAGGGAGAAAAAGTTAGCATATGAGAGGTTTTTACAAAGTAGAAGTGATGCAAGGAGGGAAGAGTATATGGAGAGAAAGAGAGGTTAAAAGAGTGGTGAAGCAATGTAAAAAGAGAGCAGATGAGAGAGTGGGTGAGATGTTATCAGCAAATTTTGTTGAAAATAAGAAAAAGTTTTGGAATGAGATTAATAAGTTGAGGAAGCCTAGAGAACAAATGGATTTGACAGTTAAAAATAGGAAGGAGAGTTATTAAATGGAGAGTTAGAGGTATCGGGAAGATGGAGAGAATATTTTGAGGATTTATTAAATGTTGATGAAGACAGGAAGCTGTGATTTCGTGTGTAGGGCAAGGAGGAATAACATCTTGTAGGAGTGTGGAAGAGCCAGTTGTGGGTGTAGGGAAGTTCGTGAGGCAGTGGGTAGAATGAAAGGGGTAAGGCAGCTGGGATTGATGGGATAAAGATAGAAATGTTAAAAGCAGGTGGGGATATAATTTTGGAGTGGTTGGTGCTATTATTTAATAAATGTATGGAAGAGGGTAAGGTACCTAGGGATTGGCAGAGAGCGTGTATTGTTCCTTTGTATAAAGGCAAAGGGGACAAAAGAGAGTGCAAAAATTATAGGGGAATAAGTCTGTTGAGTGTACCTGGTAAAGTGTATGGTAGAGTTATTATTGAAAGAATTAAGAGTAAAACAGAAAGCAGGATAGCAGATGAACAAGGGGCTTTAGGAAAGGTAGGGGGTGTGTAGACCAAGTGTTTACAGTGAAACATATAGGTGAACAGTATTTGGATAAGGGTAAAGATGTTTTGTGGCATTTATGGATTTGGAAAAGGCGTATGATAGGGTTAGATAGGGGGCAATGTGGCAGATGTTGCAGGTGTATGGAATAGGAGGAAGGTTACTGAAAGCAGTGAAGAGTTTTTATGAGGATAGTGAGGCTCAGGTTAGAGTGTGTAGGAGGGAAGGGGACTATTTCCCAGTAAAAGTGGGCCTTAGACAAGGATGTGTGATGTCACCGTGGTTGTTCAATATATTTATAGATGGGGTTGTAAGAGAAGTGAATGCGAGGGTCTTGGCAAGAGGTGTTGGGCTAAAAGATAAAGAAGCAAATACAAAGTGGGAGTTGTCACAGTTGCTTTTTGCTGATGACACTGTGCTTTGGGAGATTCTGAAGAGAAGCTGCAGAGGTTGGTGGATGAATTTGGTAGGGTGTGTAAAAGAAGAAAATTGAAAGTGAATATAGGAAAGAGTAAGGTGATGAGGATAACAAAAAGAATAGGTGACGAAAGATTGGATATCAGATTGGAGGAGAGAGAGTATGGAGGAGGTGAATGTATTCAGATATTTGGGAGTGGACATGTCGGCGGATGGGTCTATGAAGGATGAGGTGAATCATAGAATTGATGAGGGGAAAAGGGTGAGTGGAGCACTTCGGAGTCTGTGGAGACAAAGAACCTTGTCCATGGAAGTAAAGGGGAATGTATGAGAGTATAGTTATACCAACGCTCTTATATGGGTGTGAAGCATGGGTGATGAATGTTGCAACGAGGAGAAGGCTGGAGGCAGTGGAGATGTCATG
Source organism: Cherax destructor (assembly GCA_009830355.1). NCBI lineage: Eukaryota > Metazoa > Arthropoda > Malacostraca > Decapoda > Parastacidae > Cherax > Cherax destructor. The sequence goes on from WNWK01030348.1 coordinate 14,275, forward strand.
TCTGAGGTCAATGTGTGGTGTGAATATAATGCAGAGAATTCGGAGTTTGGAAATTAGGAGGAGGTGCGGGATTACCAAAACGATTGTCCAGAGAGCTGAGGAGGGGTTGTTGAGGTGGTTTGGACATGTAGAGAGAATGGAACGAGACAGAGTGACTTCGAGTGTATAAATCTGTAGTGGAGGGAAGGCGGGGTAGGGGTCGGCCTAGGAAAGGTTGGAGGGAGGGGTAAAGGAAGTTTTGTGTGCGAGGGCTTGGACTTCCAGAAATCATGTGTGAGCGTATTTGATAGGAGTGAATGGAGGCATATGGTTTTAATACTTGACGTGCTGTTGGAGTGTGAGCAAAGTAACATTTATGAAGGGATTCAGGAAACGGCAGGCGGACTTGAGTTCTGGAGATGGGAAGTACAGTGCCGGCACTCTGAAGGAGGGGTGTTAATGTTGCAGTTTTATAACTGTAGTGTAAAGCACCCTTCTGGCAAGACAGTGATGGAGTGAATGATGATGAAAGTTTTTCTTTTTCGGGCCACCCTGCCTTGGTGGGAATCGGCCGATGTGTTAATAAAAAAAAAAAAAAAAAAAAAACAATTAAATATGATGTGTTAAATATGCTAAATAATTCTTTCAACCACAAATATATTAAAAACTATATATTCTTATTCTCACTACTTTTAATCATAATTCAACTTTAAAGAAATAATTGTCTGTTTGTTCTCTTTATAATGTCTAAATTTGTTGTTTATACTCTTTTTTTTTTTATTAACACATCGGCCGATTCCCACCAAGGCAGGGTAGCCCGAAAAATAAAAAACTTTCGTCATCATTCACTCCATCACTGTCTTGCCAGAGGGGTGCTTTACACTACAGTTATAAAACTGCAACATTAACACCCCTCCTTCAGAGTGCAGACACTGTACTTCCCATCTCCAGGACTCAAGTCCGGCCTGCCGGTTTCCCTGAATCCCTTCATAAATGTTACTTTGCTCACACTCCAACAGCACATCAAGTATTAAAAACCATTTGTCTTCATTCACTCCTATCAAATACGCCACGCATGCTTGCTGGAAATCCAAGCCCTCACACAAACCTCTTTTACCCCCTCTCTCCAACCTTTCCTAGGCCGATCCCTACCCCGCCTTCCCTCCACTACAGATTTATACACTCGAGGTCATTCTGTTTCGCTCCATTCTCTCTACATGTCCGAACCACCTCAACAACCCCTCCTCAGCCCTCTGGATAATAGTTTTGGTACTCCCGCACCTCCTCCTAATTTCCAAACTCCAAATTCTCTGCATTATATTCACACCACACATTGACCTCAGACATGACATCTCCACTGCCTCCAGCCTTCTCCTCGTTGCGACATTCATCACCCATGCTTCACACCCATATAAGAGTGTTGGTATAACTATACTCTCATACATTCCCCTCTTAACTTCCATGGACAAAGTTCTTTGTCTCCACAGACTCCGAAGTGCACCACTCACCCTTTTTCCCTCATCAATTCTATGATTCACCTCATCCTTCTTAATTTTCTTATATATAAGCAAATAAAAATTAGCATTGTAGTCTTAAGTTAGGCTTAAGCTTGCCTGAAATGTTCTGCATAACTATGGGCTTTCTGTATGCACAACCAAATGTCACCCATCTGTGTACAAACATTGTATCATATCAACCATCTCTGTATAAACATTGTATCATATCAACCATCTCTGTACAAACATTGTTTCATGTCACCCATCTGTGTACAAACATAGTTTCATGCCACCCATCTGTGTACAAACATTGTATCATGTCACCCATCTGTGTACAAACATTGTATCATATCACCCATCTGTGTACAAACATTGTATCATGTCACCCATCTCTGTACAAACATTGTATCATGTCACCCATCTCTGTACAAACATTGTATCATGCCACCCATCTCTGTACAAACATTGTATCATGTCACCCATCTCTGTACAAACACTGTATCATGTCACCCATCTCTGTACAAACATTGTATCATGTCACCCATCTCTGTACAAACATTGTATCATGTCACCCATCTCTGTACAAACATTGTATCATGTCACCCATCTCTGTACAAATATTGTATCATGTTGAAATATATCTTTGACTTTGATTTGGTAAACTGCTCTATTGCTACACCTGCATACTGCCACTCCTTGAATACTGTACTGTTTTCCTATTATTTCTGCCTTTTTACTGTCTCTTCCCCACTACATGCTACTAAAATTAAGCAAAATAATATCTATTGATTAAGAAATCCAGTGAGCTGAACTTGAGTTTTAGAGTCATGAAAAACTGCAAAATGCTTGGACTAAACCATGATGTTTGTACCTTGTGGGGAGGCAGTTACAGGCTAAGTAATGGTCAGTTTATTTTGTTTTGAGTCACCTTGTCTTTGTAGTTGATAAGTTAAAAACAACAGAACCAAAAGGCACAATACCATGGCTGGAACAGTACACAAATAACCCACACATAGCAGAAAGAACTTATGATGATGTTTTGGTTCGACTTGGACCATTAACTAGTTAATGGTCCAAGTCGGACCAAAACATCATCGTAAGTTTCTTTCTGCTATGCACAGGTTATGTATAAGTTTAAAAACTAACTTGTGACTAAATTAGCAATTAAGTGAGCTTACAATAACTAAGGTTGGATTTGGTTTTAATGAGTCCACTCTACTGCCATAAACTATCACGCGACTGCCATAAACCATCAAGAGTAACAAATCACTCTAGTAACACCAATGTTTCTTAAATGTTTCTCTAATTTTTTTTCATCACACCAGCCATCTCCCACCAAGTCAGGGTGACCCAGAAAAGAAGAAACATAGTTTTTCTTGTTTTTTTTCTTTTCAACAAACCGATTGCATCAGACCAAGGCAGGGTGACCCAAAAAGAAAAACAATTTTTTTCCATTTTAAAGTTAGTAATTTATATAGGGGGAGGGGTTACTAGCCCTTTGCTCCCGACATTTTAGTCACCTCGTACGATACACAGCTCATGGTCAAAGGATTCTTCTCCACTTCCCCATGGAGCCATTTCTCTAATACATATTCTCTACCGCAATCTTTTGAGGGTGGAAGCAGTGGAGTAAGAGCTACCCAAACTTTGCAAGAATTAAATAATTACCCAACATATCCCCACACTCATTATTTTATCATTTGGTATCTGATTCTTTGTTCTTTGAGAACTCTCCTTTGAAGAAGTGGCCACAGGAGAAGAATCTCCAGGCAGCTATACATTAACATTATTTTTCTAGTCTCTTCTATATCCCATATGTCATCATATAACCCATTCTCCAATTTGCTAATGTGCTTACATAGGTCAGTTTAATTGACAATGATCAAAGCAACAAAACATAGGTACAGGAGCACCCTGTTTCTATAGCTGTTATGTTTCAATCAGTGTCAGGTGGAAAAGGGCGATTTTTTCAATATCGAGTGCATCTAAAAAGCCTGATAACATGTTTACACTATCATATATTAAGTGCTCAATACAGCTAGGCATAAAAAATAAAAAAGTAAAATAAATACATAGTACATATAATACTTACCTTAAAAGATGGTGCCAGTCGCCCATCCCTTACGCAACTGTTGCATGAAAATGGCGGAAAAAGCACCATACATAACGAACAATGTCTCAACTGAAAACCTCTAAAAATGTCGAACACCAGAAAGAGGGTATCAAATATACAGGGCCCTCCAGTACTAGTGTAATTTGGGATATTTGTTTTTGTACAATAACTAGATAATGCCTCATTTGATTGTCTTTTAAACTTTCAACACTGACTTTTATTAGTGAAAGATCCAAATTGAGTTTTGGGTTGTGTAGGTGTGAATTTGCCATTTATATTGAAACTGAGATATTACCTTCCCTACAATAACTTGTGAATCTCTCATCTGATTGGCTTCAAATCTTCAATACCGAGATTTAATTTTATTAGAAACTTATTCCACATTTTGTACTGTTGTTTTAGTATGTGTAATATAGAGGAAGGTGAGCTTGTGCATACAGGAATGAATCTTGGATCACCCAGCAACTGAAACACATCTAGTTTAATCTTAACTCACAAGCAGGAGGGACAATGTCTGGCAATGGAAAACACAATCATTGCTTAATTTGATGGAAAAAATGTCTTTATTATCAAATCAAATTTTTATTTATTTGCAAGTTTACAATGTGGTTGACATATTGTAGGAAGTATATTTACATTGGTAGGGTGTACAATGATTTGTATTGCAAAGAGAGCCACTATCATGACTTGGCATTATGGGCAGTCTAAACTTAATACATTACTGATTACTTAACACTAGACGTACAAAACATAGTTTGATTAGGTTACGTTAATTATACAATAGGTTATACAGTGGACCCTCGAGTTTCGGTCATAATTCATTCCAGAAGGCTGTTCAAGTGCCATTACCGAACGAATTTGTTCCCTTAAGGAAAAATGTAAATTAGATTAGTCCTTTCAGACCCCCAAAAATACACATACAGAAGCATTTACAATATTAAACTTACATAACTGTTCGATTTCCGAGGTGACCAAAACTCGGGGGTCCACTGTACATCTATTAGATATATGCTATTCAACATTTGCATAGATTAAAATATGAGAATTTATTGTACTTTGAGCATTTACTTTTGGGGTTCTGAGGCTAGGGAAGTAACACAGTGAGCAATCATATTTTGAGGCAGTGGAGTGATTTGGTAGCTTTGTAGGTAAAGTTAAGTACTGAGTATTTAATTTTGGGTGAGTAGGTGGTTTTTAAGAAGTCTTAAATTGATGTACAGACAGGGTTCTTTTGGTATTCACTGGTAATGAATTCCAAATTTTTGGGCCCTTTATGTGCATAGAGTTTTTACATAGTGTGAGATGAACACGGGAACATCAAAGAGTGATCTGTGTCTTGTGTTATGGTCGTGTGTCCTGTTAAGGTTGGTCAGGAGAAGTCTGAGCGGAGGGTTCTATGTATAGAGTTCTATGTATGTAGTAGGCACAATAACAGGTATGGATGTTCTTTATGGTAAGTAAGTTTAGACTTTTGAATATTGGTGGAGTATGCCGTCTGGAGTGGGAATTTGTTATCATTCAGGATGAGGAAAGAAAATGGTATGGTGATACCGACAAGACGTGGAAAAAGATATGTACAGTTCAGGACATTTATTATAGAGAAAACATTGCACCATAATTGGCTTCTTCAGTCTTAATAAATGTCCTGAACTGTCTTTTTCCACAGTCTGAGGAAGGGATGCATCACCAAACCTAGAGTTTACTGTGTATAACCCTCCACGAAGCTTTTCTGTGATCTGACTATCGCTGTAATCTTCTATGCAAAATTCACCCTCTCCAAATGTCTCAACCATCATAGACTTATCCTGACTCATTACTGATGCTTCTTCTACTCCCTGTTGTCCCACATCTTCCATACACTTTTATACTATGTATTTACTCTTTCCTACCTATTTACACCACATATATATCACAGTTAATTTTAGTTGTACATGTATGGTATACTATACCAACAAGATAAAGAATTAGACACATGTACCACATCTGGGTATCTTTATTGTAACTGTTTCACCATCCAGTGACTTTATCAATACAAGGACATAATGGGAAGACAGTAGAACTATATACAAAAGATGAGGTAATCAGTCCCTCAGTCTTGGTGTTGGTGAAGACCACCGTAGTCTTGAAGAATCTGAAGCACAGGCAAGAAGACTGATGCTTATATACTGGCATTAGGTGAAGGGGGTGCAGCAGATGAAGGCATTGTCACTGGTAGGCCAGACTGCCCAGTGGAAGTAAGTCATACCCAAAGGATGGGCCAGGAAAAGATAAGAAGGTATATAAATGCCAAGCTTCATGCCTGTGCTTCAGATTCTTCAAGACTACGGTGCTCTTCACCAACTCCAAGGCTGAGGCACTGATTGCCTCATCTTTTGTTTATAGTTCTACAGTCTTTCCATTATGTCCTTGTATTTGTATTGATAAAGCCACTGGATGGTGAAACGTCTACAATAAAGACCCAGATGTTGCACATGTGTCTAATTCTTCACAGTTAATTTTAACTTGAATTTTTTAATTTGTGTGTTGGGGTGAGAGCATGAAGGGATTCAGGGCAAACTGGTTAGCTGGACTTGAATCCTGGAGGTGGGAAGTATAGTGCCTGCACTCTGAAGGAGGGGCGAGGATGTTGCAGATCAAGGGTCATCTGAACTGTGAAGTCAGAAAGCTCATAGCAAGACAGTGGTTGAAAAAATGTTAGCGATTGTGTTAATTTTTTTTTGGGTGGGGGGGGACGGGCAGTCACTCTATCTAGGTGGGAGATGGCTGGTATGTAAAAAAAAAAAAAAAAAACAGGGTTTGGAGTGTGTTGTCACTCATCCCTTTTCTTACATGCACTTTAAAACAATTTGTCTTCAACAATCATAACTCTCCAAATTCAGTCACACTCCCTGCATATCCTATTCCTTCTTGATTCAAGAAATCATAATATGATTGCAAACAAACCACGGAACAGGTGGGGATTAAACCCATAGAGTTCAAACCATCATCACTGGTATGTGAATTTTAGAACTTGCTTGCCATGGATTCAAACCCCACCCATTCCATGGTTTATTCCTTCTGTTCTATGTTTGTACAGTAGTAAGCCTTAACCCTTTGGGGGTCCAAGGGGTCTCTCTGAAACTCGTTCTCAGGGTCCACGAATTTAAAAAAAAAAAAATATATTTTTTCATATGGAATGATAGAGAATCTTTTTCCGATCATAACGCCACAAAAATTATGAAATTTGATCGAAAACTAACGGAATTATGCTTTCGCGAAGTTAGCGGTATCCATGACATTTACGCATCGGCGATTTCGCCCATTTTAAGCCCTATTTTCGGCACATTCCAATGTGTCAGTCTACTAAAATTATAGCTATTTCGCTAGAACTCCATTTCTTCTATCGATTGAGTACAAGAAACCGCCTATTTACCAATTTCAACTACCTAAAATAGTGGTCAGAAAATGGCAATTTGGCCAATTTCACACAAATTTCAAACGATGCCAATTTCAAAATAGGGTCCATAATAAACAAGGCAGACATTCCTGGCACTAAATTAACATCTTCTCTGTTCATTAGTCACGTCTCCAGGCCCCTCTTACATTACTTTTGCTTTCCATTTTGAATTTTTATTCTCACAAAAAATAGAAGATTTACTGTTATGTATACAACTGCATCACTGTAAAAATGGTATAAATAATATCAGTGCACTTTTGCAAGAATATTAGACTCTCCAGTTGATGTGTATTGGACGCATGGTGTGATTTGTTTACTCCTGAACATCGACCAAAATCGAACATTTTCGCTACTTTGCGCTCAGTTTCAAGGTACTTGTCATCGTGAAATCAGTCAAAATTATCTCTATTTCTGTAATATATCATCTATTCTATAAAATGAGACTAAGAAAACGAGAATACAAGCATAAATACCATACGAAAATAGACTGCAAAGTCGCTGTTTTAAACCAAAAACACGGTCAGAGTTTTTTTTCCTCATTATGCACTGTGTGGTGCAGGAATTTTTTTATACTGCGCACACTGACCACACAGACCCATTCTATCACTTCTAGGCCTAACAGCCTGTTTCTGCTTGATTTGAGGGCGCTAGAATTTAGGCATACTAGTACGTCAATAACAGTGCATAAAACGTACTTGTTTGACCATAACCCCGAAAGGGTTAATATACCACAATACTTAGACCTCATTACAGAAATCCTAAATACTTATTATTTTCTCTATTACACAGGATCAAGACAAAATCTGCTGCTATATTCTCCCACCTTTTGTAAGGAAGTACAGTGCTCTTGCCATTATTTAATAATAAGGTAAAGGAGGTTTTGTGTACAAGGGGCTTGGACATCCAGCAGGCATCTGTGAGCATGTTAAATAGGAGTGAGTGAAGTAAAATGGTTTTTGAGATCTGAAGAGCTGTTGGAGTGTGAGCAAGGTAAAATTTTGTGAAGGGATTCAGGGAAACCAGTTACCTGGACTTGAGTCCTGGAGGTAAGAAGTACAGTGCCTGCATTCTAAAGGAGGGGTTAGCGATATTTGCTGTTAGGAGGGACATTTGAACTGTCATATCTGTGCACCTACTACTACTACTAATAATAATAATCTTTATTTCTACAAGTGCATGTACAACTTATACAGACCATAGATGACATCAATGACATACTATATAGAAAGCCCCTGGTTATGCAGAGCATTTCAAGCAAATTAAGTCAATCTTGTTCCACTGTTAGCAATAGTAACGAAGACAGACATGAGACAGGAACACACCCACCAATGGGGAACACAGTCACAAAAAACCAGGGCAAACGGAAACAAGGCCTATGTGAATATTATGCACTTGGTATCTGCAGGCATGGCAAATCTGGGAAATCAGATGGGACATGCAATTATGATCACCCCAGAAAATGCCGTTCCCATATGAAAACAGGCAAATGCAACCTCCCGTCCTGTAAGTTTTTCCACCCTGAAATGTGTCACACATCAATTCATGAAAGACAGTGCTATAACTTATATTGCCAGGCATACCACCTAAAGGGTATGAGGCGACACAGAACATCCAGACCATGGCAAAATCAGGGTAAGGGTAGCCACAGCCACTCCGGAGAGAGAGGTTTTTAGTGTCAGGAAGGGAAAAAAGCTGGCAGGAAATACAAAAATTTGTACACCAACTGCATCATTTCTGGAGGGAATCACACATGGCCTCCACCCATTACAACAATATTAGGCCGGGAAAAAAAAGACCCCCCCATACCACCAATACCACCAATCCAACACATTATCTTTGCAAATCGGGCCCCCAAAGCCAGCAAAAACAACAATACCTTACTTTCGGGACTCTTACAGAGTCAAATGCTATTTTTGGGGCCTTAAGAACTCATAAGGAAAACACTTGGGCAATGAAATTGGGTCCCGGGGTAAACATAAAGGGGTGACAGAGTGAAAGGCAAAAAGGGGGTTGGTTATATCACAGAGTCACTTATAGTTAGAACTACTAAATGCCTCAAATGATGTAGTTGAAGTATTAGCAATAAAGGTCGAGAATCAAACCCGGTCATCGTGGTTTCACAAGCCCCCGGATGCAATCCCCAAAACCAGGGAAAAGCTTCGAAAATTGACCACTGTTGGAAAATCTTCCAGCCCGCCCCCCAACATCTTGCTACGGGGGGTTTCAACTCAGGCACCTAAATGGAGGAAAATTTAAACAATGTGGTGCAGAGATAAACCAAAGGAGG
>WNWK01030349.1:0-23584 GCA_009830355.1 Cherax destructor
GTGAAATGTAGATATAAACCCAAATGTACAATTGTTAACCCTTTTGGAGCCTAGTGCCTAGTCCTTTTGTGTATCCATATGCTCTTGCGCTACCGTCCACAGGATGGATATGGGGTGCACAATAAACTAGCCACTTCGGTGGCAAAATCTAATCGACCCTTCCACTACTTGGCCAGAGGCCGTCATATTATGCTACATAGTATTTATTCTTGTGTATTTTGTATTTTTCTATTCTATTAATATGTCGCCTTATGTCATAATAGATCAATTGTCATAGGTAAATAAGCCTTATTATTGATATTTACGTAAAGCTTTTGATACAGTTGACCATGCTCTGTTACACGTAAAATGATCACACTATGGTATAAGAGGGCACTCCCTCAACTACCTAAAATCATACCTTAGTAACAGAAGCCAATATGTGTACACAAATAGAGCTAACGATTCCACACAAATAATTACAGTTAGTGTCCCACAAGGAAGTGTTCTTGGCCTACGTCTCTTTCTCATTTACATAAACGACCTACCAAATGCATCTCAACTGCTCAAACCCATACTATTTGCAGATGACACTACATACGTCTTCTCTCACCATGCCCAGTCACACTAGCCAACACTGTAAATACTGAATTACAGAAAATATCTACCTGGATGATGACTAACAAACTTACTCTCAATGTTGACAAAACCTATTTCATTCAGTTTGGGAACAGAGCTACGAATGTTCCACTTAACATAATGATAAACGGATCACTTGTCACAAAACTCACAGAGGGAAAATTCTTAGGAATCCATCTTGACAGTGGCCTCAAATTTCAGACACATATACAACAAATCTCCAAGAAAGTCTCAAAGACCGTGGGAATACTATCCAAGATACGGTACTATGTTCCACAACCAGCTCTCCTTACCCTTTATCACTCACTCATTTACCCCTACCTCACCTATGGAATCTGTGCATGGGGCTCTACATCAATAACTCATCTCAGACCACTAATAACACAACAAAAGGCAGCAGTTAGAATGATAACACATTCTCACTCCAGGCAATATACTCCACCAATATTAAAAAATCTAAACTTACTCACCCGCAATGCACAGCATATTAGGGGCTTTTGGCATGTACACCTCATTTATACCTATGTATCATTGTATCATGTCTATCTAACTATGTATCATTGTACCATGTCTAAATAAACTATTATTATTAAGACATCCATACTTTTTACTGTGCCTATTACATACATAAAACACTAAACTCAAATATTAACCCACCACTCAAACTTCTCCTTACCAACCTTAACAGGACACATGACCATAACACAAGACACATATCACTCTTCGATGTTCCCCGTGTCCATCTAACACTATGCAAAAACTCAATGCACATTAAAGGCCCAAAAATTTGGGATTCATTACCTGTGATTACCATGACTCAAAACTGCTGAAAAACCACCTACTCACCCAAAACTAAATACACAATACTAAATATTACCTACAAAGTTAATTAATCACTTTGCACTGCCTCAAAATACCATTATTCACTGTGTTACTCCCCTGGCCTCATAACCCCTTACATAATTGCTCAAAACCCCTTACATAATTGCTCAAAACCCCTTACATAATTGCTCAAAACCCCTTACATAATTGCTCAAAGAACACTACTCAATCTAATGCAAATGTTGAAACTCATATCTTGTAAATGTATAGACCTGTTATAAATAATGCATTCTTAGCTAACTTTGTTTCTATAGCATTACCTAATAAAATAATTTATTCTCTTGTACTCTTTGTAACTCAACTAATGACCATATAAACTGTTATTGCAATACAAAGAACTGATTTGATTTGTTTTATCAGATTTAATAAATTGCATTACTACAAATTACAAATTATTATGTTCAACTTATGTTCAAATTTCATTGCTTAAATACTCAATTATACTTAATTTTGTAAATTGTCTACTATAATTTTTACCATTTAGTCTATTATAGCATAATTAATTATAAGTTAATTCTAAGATTGCCCACAATGCTCTGCATATAAGGGGCTTTTGGCCCTTATATGCAAAAACATCTTTGTATCATGTCAATAAAATATTATTATTATTATTAATATTATTATTATTATTAATATTATTATTATTATTAATATTATTATGAATATTATTATTATTATTATTATTATTATTATTATTATTATTATTATTATTATTATTATTATTATTATTTTGTTGGCTGCTGCGTCTTGGCCGATACAACGTAATTTATGCCTTGTCAGAAATTCTTCCCAGAGAAGGTTCCTGATTGGTTCTCAGATTACAATAGCCCCAGAGAAGGTTCCTGATTGGTTCTCAGATTACATTAGCCCCTACCACTGTCCTATAATCTCAAATGGTGAATTATTATTATATTAGAAAGAAAAATATTAGAAATTGATTAAAAATAACGGAAAAAATTTTTTTTTGCCATGCCAGCGCGCTGCTACGTCAGGCGCCGTCACCATACATGATATAAATGACTATAATTCATTGTAAGAACATCATATAACGATGATAATTATACCAGGGTGTTGCCAGAAAGATCAGCTATTTTTTTTGGGTAAGAAAAACTCAATTTTCGTATTTTTTCGATTTTTTTTTTTACTCCGCGCACTGCACCCTCGAGTGGCCCCTTTTTTTTAAATTATGTCCGAATAAAATCCATTTAATAAACTTTAGGATCAGAGATTTCATACAAAATATATTAAAAAATTAAAGAGCGTTTATTAACACGCATCTTTCGTCTAAATGAAAATAAGTTTAATGTTCTTATTTTAGTGAACACCCTACTAGGTGGGTGCCTTGATGCTGATAAAGGGCTCTTGATCTGAAGAAACTGAGCTATCTTCCCCCCCCTCCTCTCAGTAAACGTTATTGCCTACCATTCTCCAGGTGCTGTATAAGTCTCATGGGCTTAAAACTTCCCATGAAAATAAACGAATTATGGTGGTTACCAGGACTCATGAAATCGTAATGACACGATTGCAAACAAACCATACCACGGGTGGGGTTCGAACCCGCGGTCGGAGAGTCTCGCTCTGACCGCAGTTTCGAACCCCACCCGTGGTATGGTTTTTTATGGTGGCTAAAGCTCTCGCTTCACACACGGAGGGCCCGGGTTCGATTCCCGGAGGGGTGGTAACAATTCGACGTGTTTCCTTACACCTGTTGTCATGTTCACCTAGCAGCAAATAGGTACCTGGATGTTAGTCGACTGGTGTGGGTCGCATCCTGGGGGACAAGATTGAGGACCCCAATGGGAATAAGACAGACAGTCCTCGATGACGCACTGACTTTTTTGGGTTATCCTGGGTGGCTAACCCTCCGGGGTTAAAAATCCGAAGAAAATCTTATCTCTTATCGCAAGACAAGTGTCAGTTAACATGCCACAGTTTGTACATATTTTTAACATGTATGCTGTGTGTCCCCAGGCCTGCCAACATGTATGCTGTGTGTCCCCAGGCCTGCCAACATGTATGCTGTGTGTCCCCAGGCCTGCCAACATGTATGCTGTGTGTCCCCAGGCCTGCCAACATGTATGCTGTGTGTCCCCAGGCCTGCCAACATGTATGCTGTGTGTCCCCAGGCCTGCCAACATGTATGCTGTGTGTCCCCAGGCCTGCCAACATGTATGCTGTGTGTCCCCAGGCCTGCCAACATGTATGCTGTGTGTCCCCAGGCCTGCCAACATTTATGCTGTGTGTTCCCAGGCCTGCCAACATGTATGTTGTGTGTCCCCAGGCCTGCCAACATGTATGCTGTGTGTCCCCAGGCCTGCCAACATGTATGCTGTGTGTCCCCAGGCCTGCCAACATGTATGCTGTGTGTCCCCAGGCCTGCCAACATGTATGCTGTGTGTCCCCAGGCCTGCCAACATATAATGGGGAGGGAGGGGAAATACACACAACCGCACATATAAGAGACTTACGACGACGTTTCGACGACTTGGACCATTTACAAAGTCACACTAACACAGAGACAGGGAAGGTATTAGCAGGCAGACAGGGAGGTACAGAGAGTGGAAATGTAGAGTAGTGTAGTAGTGGTAGTAGTAAAGGTAGTAGTAAAGGTAGTAGGTGACAGTCATATGGAAGGAGCACTCTATGAGGCGCGACCGCAAGTACGAGAGGAAGAAAGCGAAAATGAAGAGGAAGTGCTAGGTGTGGTGTAGTGACACATCTGAGGTGTTTTGTCATATCCTGTGTCTTGGGACAATTCCTAGAGGCATCAACCTACTAATAAGGTCTTTTTGTTTTTTTTTATTAATAAATATACACCTAGTCCTGTCACCTATCCATTTTTTTTCCATTGTTGCTCCTCATGAGGACCCCAATGGAAATAGGACAGTCCTCGATGACGCACTGACTTTTTTGGGTTATCCTGGGTGGCTAACCCTCCAGGGTAAAAAATTCCCCATAGACTGAGAGCAAATTCCCTTTACCCACATAGTGTCTACGGTCTACATGACTACGGTCTACGTGTCTACGGTGTGTCTACCGAGAGTGGTCAAGAGAGGCAGATAAAAAATAAAAGGGATGAAATGCCGTAATTAAGCTAAATAACTTAAAACGTTCATTGACGCAGGAAATGTGTCCAGCCCAGAATTATAGGAAAGAAATGCAGATTCGAATAAATATTGCCACTTTCTTATTTAATGACACAAACATTGTATCATCTACGAGTAATAGGCTGACCTAACAACGAATTCCTTCGTTCATCATACCCCTTCCTGTTATTCCCAGCTCCTCTAACTTTTCCTTGCTTCATATATTCTAGTTAATACGTATTTTATAGAAATATATGAGTGTGTTGCAACCAAGCGAGGGTTACAAAACCTCGGGAAGAGGTGAGAGACGAGACACACTTCTGCTTTCACAGCAACACCAACGCAACTATGAAGTTCCGTACTCTGTTTATGGTTTGTCTGGCTGTCAGCATTATCAGGTGAGTAACAAGGTATCTTACTTCCTCTCCATCCCTGTCTATTCTTTGTTCCCACATTATTGGTGTTGTAGATTCGCCGGTACTGTCCCGGCCAGGGTCTCTTCCAGATGGTGACCCGGCCTTGGCTCCCTGTCGTGGCAGTGTCTGAGACCTATGTCTCCCATGGGAGGGGGTACAAGTACCCCCTCATCTCACATTGGCAGGAGAACCTGTCTGGTGTTTAGGACAGTTAGGGACCTCATCTGATGTTTGTGGAAAGGGAAGCAAGAAGGTTATTACTGTAGATGTATTGGGAGGAAAGTCTGTGAATGGGATGGAGAGTGTGTGGATGGAGAGTGTGTGGATGGAGAGTGTGTGGATGGAGAGTGTGTGGATGGAGAGTGTGTGGATGGAGAGTGTGTGGATGGAGAGTGTGTGGATAGAGAGTGTGTGGATGGAGAGTGTGTGGATGGAGAGTGTGTGGATGGAGACTGTTTACCTGGAGTTTACCTGGAGAGAATTCCAGGGGTCAACGCCCCCGTGGCCCGGTCTGTGACCAGGCCTCCTGTTGGACCAGAGCCTGATCAACCAAGCTGTTACTGCTGGCCGCACGCAGTCCAACGTACGAACCACAGCCCGGCTGGTCAGGTACCGACTTTAGGTGCCTGTCCAGTGCCTGCTTGAAGACAGCCAGGGGCTTGTTGGTAATCCCCCTGATGTATGCTGGGAGGCAGTTGAACAATCTTGGGCCCCTGACACTTATTGTGTTGTCCCTCAACGTGCTAGTGGCACCCCTGCTCTTCATTGGGGGGATGTTACATCGCCTGCCGAATCTTTTGCTTTCGTAGGGAGTGATTTTCGTGTGCAAGTTTAGTACTAATCCCTCGAGAATTTTCCATGTGTATATAATAATGTATCTATCCCGCCTGCGTTCTAGAGAGTACAGGTTTAGGAACTTCAAGCGTTCCCAGTAATTGAGGTGGTTTATCGCACTTATGCATGCGGTGAAGGTTCTCTGCACATTTTCAAGGTCAGCAATTTCACCCGCCTTGAAAGGTGCAGTTAGTGTGCAGCAATATTCCAGCCTAGATAGAACAAGCGATCTGTAAAGTGTCAACATGGGCTTGGCATCCCTGGTTTTGAAGGTTCTCATTATCCATCCTGTCATTTTTCGAGCAGATGCAATTGCTACTTTGTTATGGTCCTTTAAGGTGAGATCCTCTGACATGATCACTCCCAGGTCTTTGACATTAGTTTTTCGCTCTATTGTGTGGTTGGAATTAGTTTTGTACTCCGATGAGATTTTAATTTCTTCACTTTTTCCGTATCTGAGTAATTGAAATTTCTCATCATTGAACTTCATATTGTTTTCTGCAGCCCATTTAAAGATTTGGTTTATGTCTGCTTGGAGTCTTGCAGTGTCTTCAACGGTGGACACTGTCATACAGATTCGGGTGTCATCTGCAAAGGAAGACACAGCACTGTGGCTTATATCCCTGTCAATGTCTGATATGAGGATGAGGAATAGGATGGGAGCAAGTACTGTGCCTTGTGGAACAGAGCTTTTCACAGTAGCTGCCTCAGACTTTACTCTGTTGACTACTTCTCTTTGTATTCTACATGTTAAGGAAATTATAGATCCATCTACCAACTTTTCCTGTTATGCCTTTATCACGCATTTTGTGTGCTATTACACCATGGTCACACTTGTCAAAGGCTTTTGCAAAATCTGTGTATATAACATCTGCATTCTGTTTATCTTCTAGAGCATCCAGGACCTTGTCGTAGTGGTCCAGTAGTTGGGACAGACAGGAGCGGCCTGCTCTAAACCCATGCTGTCCTGGGTTGTGCAATTGATGGGTATCAAGATGGGTGGCGATCTTGCTTCTTAGAACCCTTTCAAAGATTTTTATGATATGGGACGTTAGCGCAATTGGTCTGTAGTTCTTTGCTATTGCTTTACTGCCCCCTTTGTGGAGTGGGGCTATGTCTGTTGTTTTTAGTAACTGCGGGACGACCCCAGTGTCCATGCTCCCTCTCCATAGTGTGTGGATGGAGATTATATGGATGTTGAGTGTGTGGATGGAGAGTGTGTGTGGATGGAGAGTGTGTGGATGGAGAGTGTGTGGATGGAGAGTGTGTGTGGATGGAGAGTGTGTGGATAGAGAGGGTGTGAATGGAGAGGGTGTGGATGGAGAGTGTGTGGATGGAGAGTGTGTGGATGGAGAGTGTGTGGATGGAGAGTGTGTGTGGATGGAGAGTGTGTGGATAGAGAGGGTGTGAATAGAGAGGGTGTGGATGGAGAGTGTGTGGATAGAGAGGGTGTGAATGGAGAGGGTGTGGATGGAGAGGGTGTGGATGGAGAGGATGTGGATGGAAAGTGTGTGGATGGAGAGTGTGTGTGGATGGAGAGTGTTTGTGGATGGAGAGTGTTTGTGGATGGAGAGTGTGTGGATGGAGAGTGTGTGTGGATGGAGAGTGTGTGGATGTAGAGTGTGTGGATAGAGAGTGTGTGGATGTAGAGTGTGTGGATGGAGAGTGTGTGGATAGAGAGGGTGTGGATAGAGAATGTGAGGATGGAGAGTGTGTGGATGGAGAGTGTGTGGATAGAGAGGGTGTGGATAGAGAGTGTGAGGATGGAGAGTGTGTGGATGGAGAGTGTGTGGATGGAAGTGTGTGGACGGAGAGTGTGTGGATGGAGAGTGTGTGAATGGAGAGTGTGTGGATGGAGAGTGTGTGGATGGAGAGTGTGTGGATGGAGAGTGTGTGAATGGAGAGTGTGTGGATGGAGAGTGTGTGGATGGAGAGTGTGTGGATGGAGAGTCTGTGGGATGGTAAGTATGTGGATGGAGAGTGTGTGGATGGAGAGTGTGTGGATGGAGAGGGTGTGGATGGAGAATGGGTGGATGGAGAGTGTGTGGATTGAGAGTGTGTGGATGGAGAGTGTGTGGATTGAGAGTGTGTTGATGGTAAGTGTGTGTGGATGGAGAGTGTGTGGATGGAGAGTGTGTGGATGGTAAGTGTGTGGATGGTAAGTGTGTGGATGGTGAGTGTGTGGATGGAGAGTGTGTGGATGGTGAGTGTGTGGATGGTGAGTGTGTGGATGGTGAGTGTGTGGATGGAGAGTGTGTGGATGGAGAGTGTGTGGATGTTGAGTGTGTGGATGGTGAGTGTGTGGATGGAGAGTGTGTGGATGGAGAGTGTGTGGATGGAGAGGGTGTGGATGGTGAGTGTGTGGATGGTGAGTGTGTGGATGGAGAGTGTGTGGATGGTGAGTGTGTGGATGGAGAGTGTGGATAGATATGTGTGGATAGAGAGTGTGTGGATGGAGAGTGTGGGGATGGAGAGTGTGTGGATGGTGAGTGTGTGGATGGTAAGTGTGTGGATGGTAAGTGTGTGGATGGAGAGTGTGTGGATGGTAAGTGTGTGGATGGTGAGTGTGTGGATGGAGAGTGTGTGGATGGTGAGTGTGTGGATGGTGAGTGTGTGGATGGAGAGTGTGTGGATGGAGAGTGTGTGGATGGAGAGGGTGTGGATGGATAGTGTGTGGATAGAGAGTGTGTGGATGGAGAGTGTGGGGATGGAGAGTGTGTGGATGGAGAATGGGTGGATGGAGAGTGTGTGGATTGAGAGTGTGTGGATGGAGAGTGTGTGGATTGAGAGTGTGTGGATGGAGAGTGTGTGGATGGTAAGTGTGTGGATGGAGAGTGTGTGGATGGTGAGTGTGTGGATGGAGAGTGTGTGGATGTAGAGGGTGTGGATGGAGAGGATGTGGATGGATAGTGTGTGGATAGAGAGTGTGTGGATGGAGAGTGTGTGGATGGAGAGTGTGTGGATGGAGAGTCTGTGGGATGGTAAGTATGTGGATGGAGAGTGTGTGGATGGAGAGTGTGTGGATGGAGAGGGTGTGGAAGGAGAGTGTGTGGAGGAGGAGTGTGTGGATGGAGAATGGGTGGATGGAGAATGTGTGGATGGAGAGTGTGTGGATGGAGAATGGGTGGATGGAGAGTGTGTGGATTGAGAGTGTGTGGATGGAGAGTGTGTGGATTGAGAGTGTGTGGATGGAGATGGTGGATGGTAAGTGTGTGGATGGAGAGTGTGTGGATGGTGAGGTGTGGATGGAGAGTGTGTGGATGGAGAGTGTGTGGATGGAGAGTGTGTGGAAGGAGAGGTGTGGATGGATAGTGTGTGGATGAGAAGTGTGTGGATGGAGAGGGGTGTGGGTGGATAGAAGTGTGTGGATGGAGATTGTGTGGATGGAGAGGGATGGATGGAGAGTGTGTGGATGGAGAGGGTATGGATGGAGAGGGTGTGGATGGAGATGTGGGATGGAGAGTGTGTGGATGGAGATTGTGTGGATGGAGATGTGTGGATGGATAGTGTGTGGATGGAGAGGGTATGGATGGAGAGGGTGGATGGAGAGTGTGTGGATGGAGAGGGTATGGATGGAGAGGGTATGGATGGAGAGGGTGTGGATGGAGAGTGTGGGGATGGAGAGTGTGTGGATGGAGATTGTGTGGATGGAGAGTGTGTGGATGGATAGTGTGTGGATGGAGAGGGTATGGATGGAGAGGGTGTGGATGGAGAGTGTGTGGATGGAGAGGGTATGGATGGAGAGGGTATGGATGGAGAGGGTGTGGATGGAAAGGGTGTGGATGAGTAGTGGGAAATCTCTCTGTATGGTCTCTCTCAGAGCGGTGTCCTTTACCTGAGTGGCTTCCTGTAGTGTGTCCTCCCGCGCGCCCGCGTATCCTTGGATCAAGACCTCCAATTCCTCGGATCAAGTTTTCCTCCTGAACACCCACCACTTTTTCCTAAAAAATGATTTTTTTTCAAATGCTCCATTTCCTTGGATCAAGATTTAACCTCCATCTCCTTGGATCAAGATTTTACCTCCACCTCCTTGGATCAAGACCTCCTATTTCTCGAATCAAGTTTTGGGCTTCCCCTACATAGGTTGTCAATATGAGGAAGGAGCTTGGTATTACTAGTATCAGTGATAGGATTGTTGAGATTAACACTGTACTTGGTATTAGATTGTTAAGAAATGAACCAGACACTGTCACAATGAATCTTACTAAATGTCTAGAGGTAAATACTCACAGATCTAAATGGATTGTGAAAACATGCAATTACATTAAGTTTTACAACCTGCATGAATTGTATCACTGTAGGCAACAAGAGCATTTCACCCCTCCATCGAAGATGTGTTCATTTATTATCACATACCTGCAAGTCCCTCCCAAGACGCTCATTGCTAGTAATCCCTTCCTTAAATCACTTGTTAAAGCAACTGCTCAAGAAGAAATTTCTCGCCTAGCTGGTAGTAATAAGTTATCTCAAGTTATATACACTGATGGATCTAAACAGGAGTCTTCTGGCAGGGCTGCATCTGCTCTGGTTGCCACCTCCCTAGTTAAGAACAATAATAATTTTTTTGAACTAGGCATAAGAATTAACAACTGGGCGTCTACACTGCAAACTGAATTGTTTGCAATCCTTATGGCACTAAAGCTAACTTATAACACCGAGCTTGACTCTATCATCATTACTGATTCTATGTTATCATTGAAGGCTCTTGACTCATATAATGACTCTAATAGCATGCTCATTGGTGAAGCCAGGTATAGATACTCAAAAACCCGGGACAAAGGAATTAAAGTACATTTGCTATGGATCCCATCACACATTGGATTACTCCTTCATGATAAAGTTGATATGTTAGCCAAGAAGAGCACCCAGAAGGAGAATGTAGAATATAACTTTGGTATATCTGTGTCTAGCATTAGGAATAATATTAGGATAGAAATAAATAATGAAAATGATTGTTATAGGAATGCAGTTAGAAGCCTGAGTAGATCTATAACCCACTATGATAACATGAACATAGATAAGTATGTTTATGGAGCAACTTGTAATGTGAACAGACTGACTGATGTTGTAGTGGCCAGGCTTAGGCTTGGCTACAAGTACTGACTGATGTTGTAGTGGCCAGGCTTAGGCTTGGCTACAAGTACTTCTGGCAGTTTGGGAGACACACAGATGATGATCAAACTGAATGCAAATTATGTGATCAGGGATATGGTCACTGTCTTGAACACTATGTGCTTAATTGTGCACTTATTGAGGAATACAGAGATAGACAGTATAATAACCTATGTGACATGTCAAGATATATTATTAATGAAAATAAGATACCAGTTATACTAAGCAAATTCCCTAAATTTGCTTGTAACAGATAAGTGAAATGTAGATATGAATCCATATGTACACATGTTAACCCTTTTGGGGCCTAGTTCCAGGGTCTTTTGTGTATCTATATCCTTTTGCGCTACCGTCCACAGGATGGATATAGGGTGCACAATAAACTAGCCACTTCGGTGGCAAAATCTCTAATCTAATACCATTTATTCAATGCTTCATTACCTTGGATCAACTTTTGAGTTCCTTCCCCCTATGGGGGGGGGTCAGAGATATGGTAAAAGTTTCTCGGTATCAGTAATATATACACAAATATTGGTAACTAAAAAGTACAGGTTTAAAGAAGCGAAGGCCTCTTGGGATCTTATCTGAGTTAGCTCAGATAAGATCTCAGGTCACCCCCAAGCACCTGTGGTCATGACTTGCTCTCTCTACCTCACCACACTCCATCTCTACCTCACCACATTCCATCTCTACCTCCCCACACTCCATCTCTACATCACCACACTCCATCTCTACCTCCCCACACTCCATCTCTACCTCACCACACTCCATCTCTACCTCACCACACTCCATCTCTACCTCACCACACTCCATCTCTACCTCACCACACTCCATCTCTACCTCACCACACTCCATCTCTACCTCACCACACTCCATCTCTACCTCACCACACTCCATCTCTACCTCACCACACTCCATCTCTACCTCACCACACTCCATCTCTATCATAGAGAGAATTAAAGTCTAGTTATAAAATATGTAGACTCAACCCATTCTTTAAAATACTCACATTCGATCTTAAACTAAGATCATCATCAACGATCACACACCCTCACTCACTCAAACTCACACACACACTCTCACTCACTCAAACTCACACACACACTCACTCACTCAAACTCACACACACACTCTCACTCACTCAAACTCACACACACACACACTCACTCACCGGTGGCATGGTGGATATAGCTCTTGCTTCACGCACGGAGGGCCCGGGTTCAATTCCCGGCGGGGCAGAAACATTTCGAAGTGTTTCCTTACACACACACACACACACACACACTCACACACACACTCACACACACACACTCTCACACACACACACACACACACAAATTTTTCTTTACATTCACAAATATTTCATCATTCAGTATTCAGTCATACAATACACCGGTAAATACAACAAAAGATCTTTATTTTCATTAAAAAAATTACGCAAAATCCACATTACTTGAATTAAATTTTCGCAAAAAACCCACATTCTCGAGACTTAATGAACACAACTCATCCCAACTCCCCATCAACACACACACACACAGGAGCCAGGGGCCAGGAGCTATGACTCGACCCCTGCAACCACAACTAGGTGAGTATACACTGGAGGACAGAAGGGTTAGAGGAGACATAATAACGACATACAAAATACTGCGGGGAATTGACAAGGTAGATAGTGACAGGTTGTTTCAGAGAGGGAACACAGAAACAAGGGGACATAACTGGAAGCTGAAGACTCATATGAGTCAAAGGGATGTTAGGAAGAAATTCTTCAGCCATAGAGTAATTAGGAAGTGGAATAGTCTAGCGAACGATATAGTGGAGGCGGGAACCATACATAGTTTTAAGACAAGGTATGATAAAGCTCATGGAGCAGGGAGAGCAGAGACCCAGTAGCGGACAGCGAAGAGGCAGGGCCAGGAGCTGAGTCTCGACCCCTGCAACCACAATTAGGTGAGTACAATTAGGTGGGTGAGTACACACACAATTTTCTCGCTTTCTGGTAACAGAACAAAAAGTTCCACTCTTTCGATTATAACAAATTTATTTCAATTTTGCTCCCTTTCCTTCACCCTCATCTCCCTTCACACACACCCAATCTCACCCTCACTCTACCCACAACACTTACAATTTTCCCCGATTTTACTAATTCATCAGAAAGTCACCCACAATTTTTTCACTTGTCTCATCCATCCATTTGTTTTCCAATCATAACCCTCATCAACACATACTAACACCCATTGTATACACATTCCCTCAAAACCCTTTAACCAAACTTTATAAGATGACAATCAATTACCTAAGTACACTAATCTCAATCCACTAAGATCACTTATCTCAAAACCACTCCCCATCTCCCCCCTACACCTCACCTATTCACATCCTTCCACCTTACCTCCACTACCCACAACACATACAATTTTCCCGTTTTTACTAATTCATCAGAAAGTCGCCCACAACTCACTTCAGATAACCTCACACTATCCACCCTGAGTAATACAACTCACACACTCTCTAACATCATTTGATCACCTCCAAATCACTCCCATACATCATTTGAATACCCCCAAAACACCATCGATTACTCCCAAAACACCATCGATTACTCCCAAAACACAATTTGAATACTACCAAAACCACATTTGACATCTCTAACTCATCCACTAAACTACACACTCATCTCAAAACCACTATGATTGTAGAAATCACTCATCTCAAAAACACTAAGATCATTTAGGACAAGATCATTTAAACTATGAATGCTTTTACTAAGACATACACAGCTCAGTTCTGGTCTACATATTACAGAATGGATATTAATTCGTTAGAAAACATTCAGCGTAGAATGACTAAATTAATACATAACATTAGAAATCTTCCGTATGAAGAAAGATTGAAGACCCTTAAATTACATTCACTTGTAAGACGTAGAATGAGGGGAGACATGATCGAGGTATACAAGTGGAAAATGGGTATTAACAAAGGGGATATAAATAAGGTCTTGAGAATATCTCTCCAAGAGAGAACCAGCAATAATGGATTCAAATTAGATAAGTTTAGATTTAGAAAGGATATAGGGAAGTATTGGTTTGGAAATAGGGTAGTTGATGAGTGGAACAGTCTGCCTAGTAGGGTCATTGAAGCTAGGACCTTGGGTAGTTTCAAATTTAGGTTGGATAAATTCATGAGTGAGAGAGGTTGGATTTGAGTGGGAATTGCACATGAGTAAATAGAATTATCAAAGCTTATTTCTTAGGTAGCATTTAAGATTGGGTTGAACAAATATTCTGTTAGGGGGATGGAATGTGTAGGACCTGCCTAGTATGGGCCAACAGGCCTGCTGCAGTGTTCCTCCTTTCTTATGTTCTTATGTTCTTATATCACATTTACCATCTCCATTTCATGTTTGCCATTATCTAACGACACTCATTTTTATACACATTCCCTCAAAACACACTAACCGACAACACTATTACTGAGATCACTCATCTCAAAACACACTAACCGAGAACACTATTACTGAGATCACTCATCTCAAAACACACTAACCGAGAACACTATTACTGAGATCACTCATCTCAAAACACACTAACCGAGAACACTATTACTGAGATCACTCATCTCAAAACACACTAACCGAGAACACTTACTGAGATCACTCATCTCAAAACCACTACCACCAACCATAAATTACATTGAACATTGTTTCTTTTTGCTGATAAACACATTCGTGTCTCAAGAATTACCTCCACCTCCCTAAGGCTACCCCATGAAATTTCTTTCAAGAATTAGTACTTCCATCTCTGCTCCAAGGTAGACAATTTTTCTCGATATCGGTAATACATACAAAAATATTGGGTTCTCCCTTATGGGATTGTTCACCATGCCCAGCTCTTCTAGGGCAGGGTAGGTTGCCAAGGCTGGAGCTTGCTCACATCTGCAGCTCGTAGGCCTGCCCTTCCCGTTAGGGAAGGTGGCAGACCAGAGAGGCCTAGCATCCATCTACCTCCATGCCTCGTGCTGGTGGCGAATGTGGCTAGGCCTGGGGTCAGTTGGTCCCACCGATGAGGGGTATCCCCTCCCATGGGAGACATAGGTCTCTGACACTCCCACGCCAGGGAGCCGGAGCCAGGTTGCCATCTGGTTAAGACCCGGGCCAGGAGCATTCCCGGTGAATCAGCACCTCCTCTCCCTTACGGGAGTCATAGATACGGTAAAGGTTTCTTGGAATCAATCGAAACACACTGGTAAGCATATTAAGAATGGTATAGTAATGGTTCCTCCTATGGGTACCCCTTAAAAGTTTCTCAATATTGGGAATACAATCAAATTTTTCTCAAATGTTTAATGACACAATATTTTCTCGTTTTCAATAATTAATCAAAAAGATTGGTAACCCCTATGGGGCAATATTATTTCCTCTAAGTTAATTGAACTAAAAATGCAAGTAAACACAGGTTTAGTGTGACGTCATTATTCCTCTCGATAACTTAATTGAACTAAAAATGCAAGTAACCACCCGTGACCTTACTACCAGTCAACAGGTTGAATCATGAGAGTACAACAGGTTGAATCATGAGAGTACAACAGGTTGAATCATGAGAGTACAACAGGTTGAATCATGAGAGTACAACAGGTTGAATCATGAGAGTACAACAGGTTGAATCATGAGAGTACAACAGGTTGAATCATGAGAGTACAACAGGTTGAATCATGAGAGTACAACAGGTTGAATCATGAGAGTACAACAGGTTGAATCATGAGAGTACAACAGGTTGAATCATGAGAGTATAACAGGTTGAATCATGAGAGTACAACAGGTTGAATCATGAGAGTACAACAGGTTGAATCATGAGAGTACAACAGGTTGAATCATGAGAGTACAACAGGTTGAATCATGAGAGTACAACAGGTTGAATCATGAGAGTACAACAGGTTGAATCATGAGAGTACAACAGGTTGAATCATGAGAGTACAACAGGTTGATTCATGAGAATACAACAGGTTGAATCATGAGAGTACAACAGGTTGAATCGTGAGAGTATAACAGGTTGAATCATGTGAGTACAACAGGTTGAATCATGAGAGTACAACAGGTTGAATCATGAGAGTACAACAGGTTGAATCATGAGAGTACAACAGGTTGAGTCATGAGAGTACAACAGGTTGAATCATGAGAGTACAACAGGTTGATTCATGAGAATACAACAGGTTGAATCATGAGAGTACAACAGGTTGAATCATGTGAGTACAACAGGTTGAATCATGAGAGTACAACAGGTTGAATCATGAGTGTACAACAGGTTGAATCATGTGAGTACAACAGGTTGAATCATGAGAGTACAACAGGTTGAATCATGAGAGTACAACAGGTTGAATCATGAGAGTACAACAGGTTGAATCATGAGAGTACAACAGGTTGATTCATGAGAATACAACAGGTTGAATCATGAGAGTACAACAGGTTGAATCGTGAGAGTATAACAGGTTGAATCATGTGAGTACAACAGGTTGAATCATGAGAGTACAACAGGTTGAATCATGAGAGTACAACAGGTTGAATCATGAGAGTACAACAGGTTGATTCATGAGAATACAACAGGTTGAATCATGAGAGTACAACAGGTTGAATCACGTCGGGTCACTCTGTCTCCCTTATTAACTTAAAAGAACTAAAAATACATGACGTCACTATTACTCCCTCTTTGGTATTCCACCTGAACTTTTCCTTGTTTAAAATTTCTTGGTAAGGATTTATTTAAAAATGAACATGACTTAAATATTTTATTAGGCATTTCTCTTTATGAATGATTCATATATTATTATTACTCAACTAGTCTTAGTGAAACAGCACATGTTACTCTCTAAACATCAACATAACTCCTCCTCCTCCTCTCTAGGTCTTTCTCTTGTTCTTCCAAGTCCTGTCACATCAACACCTGTAAAAGAAATTTTCTCTATTTCAATAAAAGAACAAAATTTTTTTGATCTCATTAGCAAAATAATTGGAGAATTTGCATCACCTGTAAAAGATCAAGTTAACCAACTAAAAGTTATATATATTTTTTTTCACAATCTGAAAGTTTTATCCCAAACTTAACTCATCTAAGTAATCTCTATCAAGTATTACTTCCTCATGTTAAATGAACTTAAAGTAACTCTGAATGGTAAGTACAAGTTTACAATGAGATATACAATGAAGAGGTTAATGCGAGTTACACTATTACTTTCTCTTATTAGCTCAAATGTTGTATATATCTCTAAGAGTCATTATTCCTCTTGATAACTTAATGAACTAAAAACCTCATGTTAATTTAAATGAACTAATCCATTGTTACAAGGTAAATAATTTTGCTTACCTTAGGAGGGATACCAAGCACTTCTCTCACCTTAGGAGGGATACCAAGCACTTCTCTCGATTCTAGAAGATAACAATTTTGAATCATCTTCTAATTCTTGAACTTGGGTAATATTTTTCATTTCTTCTCGTACAGCCAATGTTGTGCGAATACCTTCTTCCTTAAATTTCAGTGTCATATCTTCTTTTACAGATTTTTTTTATTATTAACACATCGGCCGATTCCCACCAAGGCAGGGTGGCCCGAAAAAGAAAAACCTTCATCATCACTCACTCCATCACTGTCTTGCCAGAGTCATGCTTACACTACAGTTATAAAACTGCAACATTAACACACCTCCTTCAGAGTGCAGACACTGTACTTTCCATCTCCAGGACTCAAGTCCGGCCTGCCGGTTTCCCTGAATCCCTTCATAAATGTTACTTTGCTCACACTCCAACAGCACGTCAAGTATTAAAAACCATTTTTCTCTATTCACTCCTATCAAATAAGCTCACGCATGCTTGCTGGAAGTCCAAGCCCCTCACACACAAAACCTCTTTTACCCCCTCCCTCCAAACTTTCCTATTCCGACCCCTACCCCGCCTTCCCTCCTCTACTCTTGAAGTCATTCTGTCTCGTTTCATTCTCTCTACATGTCCGAACCACCTCAACAACCCCTCCTCAGCTCACTGGATAATAGTTTTGGTAATCCCGCACCTCCTCCTAATTTCCAAACTCCGAATTCTCTGCATTATATTCACACCACACATTGACCTCAGACATGACATCTCCACTGCCTCCAGCCTTCTCCTCGTTACAACATTCATCACCCATGCTTCACACCCATATAAGAGTGTTGGTATAACTATACTCTCATACATTCCCCTATTTACTTCCATGGACAAAGTTCTTTGTCTCCACAGACTCCGAAGTGCACCATTCACTCTTTTCCCCTCATCAATTCTATGACTCACCTCATCCTTCATAGACTAATCTGCTGACATGTCCACTCCTAAATATCTAAATACATTCACCTTCTCCATACTCTCTTCCTCCAATCTGATATCCAATCTTCCGTCACCTAATCTTTTTGTTATCCTCATCCCCTTACTCTTTCCTATATTCACTTTTTTTTACTTACCCTACCAAATTCATCCACCAACCTCTGCAACTTCTCTTCAGAATCTCCCAAAAGCACAGTGTCATCAGTAAAAACCGATTGTGACAACTTTGTATTTGATTCTTTATCTTTTAACCCCATACCTCTTGCCAAGACCTTCGCATTCACTTCTCTTACAACCCCATCTATAAATATATTGAACAACCATAGTGACATCACACATCCTTGTCTAAGGCCCACTTTTACTGGGAAATAGTCCCCTTCCCTCCTACACACTCTAACCTGAGCCTCACTATCCTCTTAAAAACTCTTCTCTGCTTTCAGTAACCTACCTCCTACTCCATACACATGCAACATCTGCCACATTGCCCCTTATCCACCCAATCATAGGCCTTTTCCAAATCCATAAATGCCACAAAAACCTCTTTACCTTTATCTATATACTGTTCACCTATATGTTTCACTGTAAACACTTGGTCTACACACCCCCTATCTTTCCTAAAGCCCCCTTGTTCATCTGCTATCCTGCTCTCCGTCTTACTCTTAATTCTTTCAATAATAACTCTGCCATACACTTTACCAGGTACACTCAACAGACTTATTGCCCTATAATTTTTGCACTCTCTTTTGTCCCCTTTGCCTTTATACAAAGGAACAATACACGCTCTCTGCCAATCCCTAGGTACCTTACCCTCATATATACATTTATTATATAATAGCACCAACCACTCCAAAACTATATCCCCACCTGCTTTTAACATTTCTATCTTTATCCCATCAATCCCAGCTGCCTTACCCCCTTTATTTCTACCCACTGCCTCACGGACTTCCCCCACACTCACAACTGACACTTCCACACTCCTACAAGATGTTATTCCTCCTTGCCCTACACACGAAATCACAGCTTCCCTATCTTCATCAACATTTAACAACTCCTCAAAATATTCTCTCCATCTTCCCGATACCTCTAACTCTCCATTTAATAACTCTCCTCTCCTATTTTTAACTGTCAAATCCATTTGTTCCCTAGGCTTCCTCAACTTATTAATCTCATTCCAAAACTTTTTCTTATTTTCAACAAAATTTGTTGATAACATCTCACCCACTCTCTCATTTGCTCTCTTTTTACATTGCTTCACCACTCTTTTAACCTCTCTTTTTCTCTCCATATACTCTTCCCTCCTTGCATCACTTCTACTTTGTAAAAACCTCTCATATGCTAACTTTTTCTCCCTTACTACTCTCTTTACATCATTTTTCCACCAATCGCTCTTCTTCCCTCCTGCACCCACTTTCCTATAACCACCAACTTCTGCTGAACACTAACACTACATTCTTAAACCTACCCCATACATCTTTGATCCCATTGCCTACACTCTCACTAGCCCATCTATCCTCCAATAGTTGTTTATATCTTACCCTAACTGCCTCCTCTTTTAGTTTATAAACCTTCACCTCTCTCTTACTTACTGCTTCTATTTTCCTTGTATCCCATCTACCTTTTACTCCCACTGTAGCTACAACTAAAACGTGATCTGATATATCTGTGGCCCCTCTATAAATATGTACATCCTGAAGTGTACTCAACAGTCTTTTATCTACCAATACGTAGTCAACAAACTACTGTCATTACGCCCTACATAATATCTTGTATACAGTGGACCCCCGGTGTTTGTACTGCTCCAAACTCGAACAATTATGTAAGTGTATTTTTGTAAGTGGTTTTGTAAGTGTGTTTTTGGGGGTCTAAAAGAACTAAGCTAATTTACATTATTCCTTATGGGAAGAAATTCGTTTGATAACGGCACTTGAACAGCATTCTGGAATGAATTAATTACGAACACTGGGGTTCCACTGTACTTATTTATCCTCATTTTCTTAAAATATGTATTACCTATAACTAAACCCCTTTCTATACAAAGTTCAATCAAAGGGCTCCCATTATCATTTACACCTGGCACCCCAAACTTACCTACCACACCCTCTCTACATGTTTCTCCTACTTTAGCATTTAGGTCTCCTACCACAATTACTCTCTCACTTGGTTCAAAAGTTCCTATACATTCGCTTAACATCTCCCAAAATCTCTCTCTCTCCTCTACACTCCTCTCGTCTCCAGGTGTATACACGCTTATTATGACCCACTTTTCGCATCCTACCCTTATTTTAATCCACATAATCCTTGAATTTACACATTTATATTCCCTCTTCACCTTCCATAACTGATCCTTCAACATTATTGCTACCCCTTCCTTAGCTCTAACTCTCTCAGATACTCCTGACTTAATCCCATTTATTTCTCCCCACTGAAACTCGCCTACCCCCTTCAGCTTTGTTTCGCTTAGGGCCAGGACATCCAACTTCTTTTCATTCATAACATCAGCAATCATATCTTTCTTATCATCCGCACTACATCCACACACATTCAAACATCCCAGTTTTATAAAGTTTTTCTTCTTCTCTTTTTAAGTAAATGTGTACAGGAGAAAGGGTTACTAGCCCATTGTTCCCGGCATTTTAGTCGCCTTATACGACACGCATAGCTTACGGAGGAAAGATTATTTTCCACTTCCCCATGGACAATAGAGGAAATAAAGAAGAACAAGAGCTATTAAGAAAAAGAAGAAAAACCTAGATGTGTGTATGTATATATATGCATGTGCATGCCAGTGTAGTGTGACCTAAAGTGTAAGTAGAAGTAGCTAGATATACCTGTTATCCAGCGTGTTTATGAGACAGAAAAAAGACACCAGCAATCCCAGGTGATGATGCAAATTCCCCAATTATTTTGCTAATGAGATCAAAAATCTTTTTGTTCTTTTATTGAAATAGAGAAAATTTCTCTTATAGGTGTTGATGTGACAGGACTTGGAAGAACAAGGGAAAGACTTAGAGAGGAGGAGGAGGAGTTATGTTGATGTTTAGAGAGTAACATGTGCTGTTTCACTAAGAATAGTTGAGTAATAATATATGAATCATTCATGGAAAAATAAACCCATAAGCAGTATAATGTGATCCTTTATTGACAACGTTTCGCCCACGCAGTGGGCTTTATTGAGTCACAGACAGATCTACCTGGAAAATGAGCAACATGGAGATATATATAGGGTACAGTCAGGTGGAGAATGCTGGGTCAGGTGGAGAAAGCTGCATGTGAGTCTTAAAAGTAGTGTGATAGTTAAAAACATAGTGTGACTTAAAGGACCTGCAGTGTACCATTCTTGAGTTCTAGGTGGGATAGCGTTGAAGAAGTTTCTTGGCAATAGGTTCAGCTATGTTGTAGAAGCCGTTGTTCTGGTTGAAGTTGTTGGATATACAGATGAGTGATGATTCTAGGATTCTTCGGTATTGCGTGTTGTCTTCTCTGGCGATGAGTCTTGCGTTTCTGTAGTTGATTAAATGGTTGTGTAAATTTCGGTGTTGAACACAGGCATTTCTTGAGTCGTCAGATCTGCCTGCGTACTGGTGTTCTGAAATGCGTGTTTGTAGGTCTCTGGATGTTTCGCCAACGTATAATTTGCTGCAGCCATTACAGGGATTGTGTATCCTGCCGTGGATTGAAGCTTTTCCTGTCTGTTACTGGTAATGTCTAATGGTGGTGGATGTGAGTGGATACTGAATGAGGTCTTAGAAAAATGTTGGAAACTTGTTTGGAAATGGAGTTGGTGGGAAGGACTATGTATCTCTTCTCAGCAGTGAGTTCCTTGAAGAAGAATGCTCCCTCATTGAACAAGTTTTTTCCAAACTTCACTATCCTCGTCACTTCATTAGAGACTGCAGACGACGGGCATTAAACATCTTCAACACACCCAGAGAAGACACTGCTGAGAAGAGATACATAGTCCTTCCCACCAACTCCATTTCCAAACAAGTTTCCAACATTTTTCTAAGACCTCATTCCGAGTATCCACCTCCACATCCACCACCATTAAGGACATTACCAGTAACAGACAGGAAAAGCTTCAATCCACGGCAGGGGTATACACAATCCCTTGTAATGGCTGCAGCAAATTATACGTTGGCGAAACATCCAGAGACCTACAAACACGCATTTCAGAACACCAGTACGCAGGCAGATCTGACGACTCAAGAAATGCCTGTGTTCAACACCGAAATTTACACAACCATTTAATCAACTACAGAAACGCAAGACTCATCGCCAGAGAAGACAACACGCAATACCGAAGAATCCTAGAATCATCACTCATCTGTATATCCAACAACTTCAACCAGAACAACGGCTTCTACAACATAGCTGAACCTATTGCCAAGAAACTTCTTCAACGCTATCCCACCTAGAACTCAAGAATGGTACACTGCAGGTCCTTTAAGTCACACTATGTTTTCAACTATCACACTACTTTTAAGACTCACATGCAGCTTTCTCCACCTGACCCAGCATTCTCCACCTGACTGTACCCTATATATATCTCCATGTTGCTCATTTTCCAGGTAGATCTGTCTGTGACTCGATAAAGCCCACTGCGTGGGCGAAACGTTGTCAATAAAGGATCACATTATACTGCTTATGTGTTTATTTTTCCATTGTGTCGGTATTTTATACCATTTATTTCCATGAATCATTCATAAAGAGAAATGCCTAGTAAAATATTTAAGTCATGTTCATTTTTAAATAAATCCTTACCAAGAAATTTTAAACAAGGAAAAGTTGAGGTGGAATACCAAAGACCTTCCCCCCAACTCCATTTCCAAACAAGTTTCCAACATTTTTTTAAGCCTCATTCCAGTATCCCCCTCCCTCCACCACCATCAAGGACATTACCAGTAACAGACAGGAAAAAGCTTCCCAAACCACGGCGGGGTATCACAATCCTTGTAATGGCTGCAGCAAATTATACGTTGGCAAACATCCAGAGGGCCTACAAACCGCATTTCGGGAAAACCAGTCGCAGGCCCGATCTGACACTCAAAAAATCCTGTGTTCAACACCAGGGAAAATTTCACAACCATTTAATCAACTACGAAACCAAAACTCATCGCCAAAAAAGACAAACGAATCCGAAGGGAAACCTAGAATCATCCTCATCTGTATATCCCAAAAACTTCAACCCGAACCGGCTTCTACAACATAGCTGAAACCCATTGCCCAAAAAACTTCTTCAACGCTATCCCCCCTAGAACTCAAGAATGGTACACTGCAGGTCCTTTAAGTCACAC